>QXDM01000125.1:0-219072 GCA_003730235.1 Pythium guiyangense
CGGCGTCGGCTACGACGTGCTACGCCGGTTCGCGCAGCCAGCTGCTGCCGCTGCTCCGCCGCCTTCGCCAAGTGCTGGCAGCACAAGCGCGTGCCGGCGCTGTGGAAGGTCGGCTTTGTGCGTCTCGTGCACAAGAAGGGCGAGCGGCGGCGGCTCACAAACTGGCGGCCGATCGCGCTGCAGTGCGCAGTGTACAAGCTCTACAGCGCACTGCTGTCGCGTCGGCTCGCCACGTTCCTCGAGCGCAACGCGCTGCTGCCGTCGTCGCAGAAGGGCTTTCGAGCGATGCGCGGCTGTCAAGAACACAACGTGACGGCCGCGCTCGCGATCGACGCAGCGCGCCGAACTGCGCGCCCGCTCTACATGGTCTGGTACGACCTGGCGAACGCGTTCGGCGCGCTGCCGCAAGAGCTCATGTGGCGTGCGCTCGCGCAGCTCGGCGTGCACGAGCACTTCGTCGCGCGCTGCCGCGACTTGTACGCCGGCGCGCACTTCGTCGTCGGCAACGCGGCCGACGGCGCGACCGCGCGATCGCACAAGAGTGTGGCGTGTTCCAGGGCTGCCCGCTCTCGCCGCTCCTCTTCCTTGCTGCGACGTCGCCGCTGCTGCACGCGCTCGCGCGCTACCGCGATGTCGGCGTGCCGCTCGCCGCAGACGTTTGCGTCAACGCGACCGCGTACGCAGACGACACCAAGCTCATGGCGGACAGCGCCGACGGCATCAAGCGCGCGCACACGGTCCTCCAGCGCTTCCTCGCGCGTGGACAGGACTGCGTGCGAACGCGAGCAAGTGCGCGATGGCTTGCGTCGTCGCAACGCGCGCGGCGCACACGAGCGCGACGACAGCGTCGTGCTGCGCGTGCACGGCGAGTCGATCCCGTCGCTGACGCTCAAGCAGAGCTACACGTACTTGGGCGTCGGCGACGGGTTCGACCACGTCGGCCAGCGGCTGATGCTCGCGCCGACGCTTGCGCAGCTGAAGCAAGACGCAGTCGCGCTGATGCGCTCGCCGCTCGCGCCGCACCAGATCGTGCGCGCGCTGAAGGTCTTTGTGTTCCCGCTCGTGGAGTACGCGCTGCGGCACCTGCGGCCGCTCGCGTCGCAGCTCGAGGGCTTCGACGCTTGCGTCGCGCGCGGCATGCGCCATCTGCTGCGCCTGCCTGCCGCCTCGACGAACGGCTTTGCTCTACGCACCGACGTCGAGCGGCGGGCTCGGTCTTATGCGGCTCACAGAGCAGCACAAGGCGCTGCAGATCGCGCTCGCGCACCAGACGCTGCACTTGCCAGACCCTGCGCTGCGTGCGATCGCGCGCGCACAGGTGCACCAAGCGGCGCAGCGACGGCACAAGCTCGACGCAAGAGCACTGGCGCGAGCGTGGCGACGAGCTCGTCGCGCTCTTCTTGAACGGCACGCTCGGTGCCTCGCCACACGCACCGCCGCAGCGACGCACGAAGGACATCGCGTCGCTGTGGAGTGACGTGCAGCGTCACATGCGCTCGCTCGGTCTCGCGTTCGAGACGCACGTCGTGCCGGCGATCGGTGACGAGCCCGAGCGCGTCGAGCCGCTGCAGCTGCGCACGCCGCACCACCGCCACTGGCTCGCGCCCGCAAACCGTGCTCCGCCACGTCAAGCTGCACATCAAGCTCTCGTACCAGCAGACGTGGCGGCAGCAGGCGGACCAAGGGCGGACGGTGCGCGCGCACGGCATGGCCGGCAGCCGCTTCGTCGTCACGGGCGGCGGCCTGTGCGACGCCGACTACCGCTTTGCGCTCGCCGCGCGCATCAACGCGCTACTGACGAACGCGACGCTCAAGCGCATGCGTCTGCGCGCACATGCGACGTGTCGCTCGCAGGGCTGCACACGTGTTGAGACTTTGGCACACGTGCTGCAGCACTGCGAGCAGAACGAAGCGCCGATCACGAAGCGCCACGACGACGCGCTCGCACTCATCACCCGCGGCTGTGCGCGACGCAGCGGGCGGCAGCAAGGAGCTGCTGGTTGACAAGACGGTGTCTGGCTACAGTGCGGCGGCGCTGCGGCCGGACATCCAGCTGTACGACCACGCCGCGCGCACGGCGGTGATCGTCGACCTCGCGGTGCCGCTCGAGCAGCAGACCGAGGACGACCCGAGCTCGTCGACGCTCCACTTCGCCCGCCAGCTCAAGGTCGCCAAGTACGCTCCGATCAAAGCGCACCTTGAGCGAGCGGGGTGGAGCGTCCACCTGAGCGCGCTCGTGTACGGCGCTCTCGGCTCCGTGTCCACAGCGAACTTTGCTGTGTACACGGAGCAGCTCGGACTGCTCAAGCGCGATGCGCGCAAGCTCGAGCAGCGCCTGAGCAGCGCGTGCATCACCGGCAGCCGCCGCGTGTGGGCGTGGCACTGCGCACAGCAGCTCGCGCGCCAGCAAGGCCGCGCCACGACTGCGGCAGTCGTGTCCACGACCGCGGCGGCGCCAGCTGCAGCAACAGCAGCAGTGCAACAAGGTCAAGGTCAAGGTCAAGGTCAGGACAAGGCCAAGAAGCGCGCGGAGTGGGGGCTCGCGCGAGCGCGGCGACGCAGTGACACAGGTTGCTTGCGACCATCGAGCACTACCCACAAAGGGCAACCGCTCGCACAAGTCCAGTGGTCCACACCACCCTAACCTCGCTTTGCATAACCATTCATAACCACCCGAGGCAGCGTAACGGGTCACCATCTGGCACACAATATACACACAACTATCCCAATGATGAACGGTTCAAACGACTTTTGGTTCGAAATGGTCGGGCCCCAATTTACCCTTGTTACAATTGCCGTCCACGAACCCGACTGACCCCCCACCCCAACCACCACCAAGAGACCCTTTGGGGCTTCCTCCTTGCTCTTCTTGCTCTCTCTCTCTCTCTCTGTGGCGTGCACGTACGTGTGAGCGTGTGCGGCCGCCCATGCGCTACCGCCTTCTGGGACCGCGCGCGCTCGGACTCGCGCGCGAGTGATGCCTCTACGGCCAGCGGTCGAGAGCGGCGTCAGTGAAGGAACGAGTGGCGCGTTGTCAACCACCCATGTGCATGCACGCGACGACCGCGAGTCACTCGACGACCAGGACGACGGTGACGACGAGACGCTCGACGACGACGTCTTCTACACTGCTCATGAGCATCCGCCGGTGCTCCTGCCGCTCGACGACGACTCGACTGTTGCTCGTGGCGCTCCTGTTGGTGCTCGTGGTGCTCTTGCTCATGGTGCTCTTGCTCATGGCGATCGTGGCGAACCTGCTCCTGGTGCTCCTGGTGCTCCTTCTGACTCGCTTGGGCTCGCCGACCGAGATGAAGCGCTCGCCGACTCGTACGTACGAGCGAGTGGCGACGAGCGACTGCAGCTCGACGCGCCGCTCTCTCGCGCGTGCGACTCGCACTACTCGACGACGATGAGCATGATGCACCCTTGCTACTGACTGGCGCGCATGAGTCGAGCGGCACGACCGTGCTCGACGGTCTTCCCTCGCAAGCAGCACCGTTACCACTCGCTCCTGCTGCTCGAGAGCTACAAGACGACCGACTGCCACTGCGTCGCTCGGCTCGTCTTGCCGCACGCGACCGCAGCAACACGATGATGACGACGACAACGTCAACCAACAGCAGCAACTCGCTCGACGACAGCGACACCACAAGCACGACGACGATCAACGACGACTCGCTCACTCGCGCGTCGGATGTGCGTGAGCACGAGCGCCTGGACTCGTTCGGCGACGCTCGTCTTGTTGGCGGCGACGACCGCGACACGAGCGACAGCAGCAACACGACGATGACGAAGAACGACAGCAGCAACACGACGATGACGAAGAACGACAGCAGCAACACGACGATGACGAAGAACGACAGCAACGACTCGCTCGAGCACGAGCACAGCGACGCGACTGACTCGCTCGCCGCTTTGAGTGCCGACGCTCGCCTCGATGGCGACGACGACCACGACGTCGACGCTTTGACTGCCCCTGCCAACCAGCCAGTCGACAACTTTGACGACGACAACGATCGACACGACGACGACGTACAGTGCGATGACTCGAGTGACACGCGAGTGCCACGTCCACTCCATGACCCACTTCCGCTTTCCAGCGGCGCGGACGCGGCACTCGCCTGCTCGTGCTCGCATGGTGCCGCGCCGAACGGGTGCACATCATGTGAGCGCGACCAGCGTCTCGACGACTCGCTCCGTCGCGACCACGACGATCGATGGACTGCGCCGCCGCGCACGTCCGTCCTGTACTCGCTCGCCGCCGCCTGCGAACGCGCTCGCCTCGCGGTTGCAGACGACGACGACAGTGACTCAAACGACGGCGACAGCAGCGATCGTGATTGCAGCACCGTGACGACGACGATCAACGACAACATCGACGCGCTCGACACACACTCGGTGCGCCTCAGTGGCGCTCATGTGCTCGCAGCGGCCGAGGCCGACCAACTCGACGTCTCTACATGCAGCGACGTCACTCGAGCGTCGAGCACGCGACTTGACGCTTGTGCGCGCGTCACCGCAGCAACGAACACGCTCGCAGACGCTTGTGCGCGTGAACTCGCTGCTTCCAGCGACGACAGCGAGTCTGGCGACGACGACTCGGACCGCGACAACGAGGTCGACGATCTCGTCGGCGTTCGCTTGCGTCGACTCGCGAACCACAGCAACTGCATCGACGCAGCGACGACAGTGACTGACGACTCGCACGCACACAATCCCGCTCGTCACGAGCGAGACCGTGAAGACGCAGACGACTCGCTCGTCGACTCGAGCGACGAAGCACCAGACTTTGACGCACACATCGTCGATCGCTCGCACGACGGTGAGCTGCAAGTGACACGCCCGCATTCTCAAGACCCACTCCCGCTATCACGCGGTGCGGACGTGCCACTCGACTCGTGCTCGCACAGTGTCGCGGCATTGAGCTGCACACTCTGCGAGCACGATCGACAGCTCGACGTCGTGCAGCACGACGACTGCGACTACTCGACGACGACGCCGTACGCACCAAGTGATGGCTCGGTCGACTCAGCGCATGACGCGAGTACGACGGACTCGCCAGTTCTGCTCTCGCTTGCAGCCGCGTGTGCTCGCGTTCGACTCGAGATCGCAGACGACGATGGCGACAATAGCGCGGACGACGACGACGATCGCGACAGCAGCGACCCCGTCGGCGTTCGACTTGGCGTCGGCGACTCGACTGCTGCAGCCTCTGACCACGTCTTGAGCGACGACTACGACACGAGTGGCACGATCGAACCTCTTGCTGCGTCTGTTGTCATTTGTGAGCACGGCGACGTCGCGACCGAGTGCGCATTGTGTGACTGCGAGCAACGGCTTGCCGACGACCGCTCCAGCACCTTGACCGCGTCCGCAGCTACTGCAGCGACTGCACCCACTACGACCGACGCCTCGCGCGCTCGCGCTCCGCCACACACGTTCGAGTTCGAGGACATCGCAGTGTACGCGCACAACGCCACGCTCTTCAAGTGTACGCTGTGCGCGCACACTGTGCGAGACGTGTCGAGTCTCCAGAAGCACCGCCGCTCCGCCCACCGGCACGTTCGCGTCGTGGACTACTTTCACAGCGACTGTCCGTGCGACGTGACCTCGACGGCGCGCGCCGCAGTGACCAAGCATGCCCAGACGTGCGCGCAGAGCTCACTGGCGGTCGCTGCGGCTGCTGCTGCTGCTGCTATTGCTGCACGTGCCACTACTGCAGCTCGTGTCGCTGTCGCTCCTGTCTCCAGCGCTCCTGCTGCTGCGTCAACCTCTCTTTCCCTCGCTCCGTTGCCTCGTGCGACGTCGAGCACTGCGTCCAGCGGCGAGGCGAGCTCACGGGCCGCCGACACTGCGCATGACGCGGCCGCGGCTGCTGCCGAGGCAGGGGCATCACGCTCCACCTCGACAGCAGGCGCGACCCACACTGCAGCGCCGCTCGACAGAGCCAGCAGCCCCCCTCCCGCGCGCGCCCAGTCTCTCTCCAGCGCTCTGTCTCCTCTGCCTCCGTCTCCGCCGCTGCAGCTGCAGGCGCGCTCTGGAAGCAAACGCCGTCGCCTCAACGACGAAGACGACGGCGATGACGGCGACGACGATGCAGACATGGCGATCGACGACGCCCTTCTGCTTGACGACGGCGACAACAGCGCCACGGCAGGCGACAACGACGCCACGCGGACAAGCTTGCTCGCTGACGTCGCCGCCGGCAACGACGGACTTGGCATCATGGCGCTCCTGCAAGACGTCATCGACGCCCACGCTGCGCCGATTGCGACGACGAGTGCAGACAACAACGGACACGACCAGCGCACTCGCAACGAAGACGACGACGACGTTGGACAGGACGTCGACCGAGATGCCGAGATGCACATTGACAGCGACGTTGACGCCGCGACACACGACGTCGAGATGACGGGGGCGCCTGCTGCGGCTGAACCAGACGCACCGACACTAGCTCGCTCGCGCACGACGACGCGCTGGGGACCTCGTGTCGCGACCACGGCTGTTGCTCGACCCACAGAGACAGAGCAGACACCAGCAGCAGCACCTTTCGCGCCTCCGTCGCGCCGCGCTCACACGCGCTGGAGTCCAGCGACTGCGACCGCCGCTACGACTGCGCCGACGACGCGCCGAGCGTCAACGAGATGGGGTCCGCCGCTCACTGCGAGACCGCTTGGCGTCGTGCCAGGCGATGCGACTCGCCGCTTGAGCGCGCTGCGAGCGCCAGCACCACCTCCACGCGCTACTGTGCTGCCAACGACGACGATGCCACCGGGACGCGTCACGACGCGCTGGGGTCCGCCTCTGCTGCTCGTGACGCCGCCGCCAGGCGAGCTTGCGCCACCAGAGGACGTGGAGCAGACAGTCGACGCAGACAGCGTGCCGTCGAGCTCGACGACTCGCTCGCGCCGCACGCGATCCCAGCGTCGACGCAGAGCAGACGAGCGACGCGACCGACGCGCGCACGCAGACGTCGAGATGGCAGAGCATTGCGACGACGCGCCACAGACGACCGAGCACGCGCGCGCGACCGCTGCCGCTCAGCCAGATGCTGTCGGCACGCGCGCTCCTGCTGCCACCGACGCGACGGCTGCTCCCGCGCGCTCTGCCACCGCTCCTGCCGCTGACGCGACATGGCTGCTGCGCTTTGATGGCGCGTGTCCTGGCAATCCAGGCCACGGCGGCGCAGGCGCTGTGCTCATGGACCCGTCCGGCGCGACCGCGTGGACGTGCGCGCACTACATCTCGGCCCGCGAGACCAACAACACGGCCGAGTACAACGGCTTGCTCGCGGGTCTCGAGAGCGCGCTCGTTCACGGCGTGACGCGCCTGCGCGTCGAAGGCGATAGCACGCTCGTGCTGTCGCAGGTGCGAGGCACCTTCGCTTGCCGCAGTCGATCGCTGCGCGTGCTCCGCAACCGTGCGCAAGCACTCGTTCGGCGCTTTGCGGCGTGTACGCTTGTGCACATCGATCGCCAAGCGAACGCGCAGGCGGACCGCCTCGCGAACGTGGCGATCGAGCGCAAGCGGACGGCGACAGCTTGCGCAGCGCACGCAGACGCGATGAGCTCGTGCTGGTCGGCAGCTCCGCCATCAGCTGCAGCAGACGGCGACGGCGCTCCTCCTCTTCCTCCTCCGTCACCGCCGCGGCGCGCGCGCACTGACGCAGACGTCGACATGGCCGAGCCGCCTGACGACGACGACGACGACGTTCTCGAGGCCGAGTCAGTGCTTGCAGCTCGCGATGGCGAGCTCTTCCCTGTCCTGCCGATCGGCGGTGACTGCGTGCCGCGTCGACAGCCGCGCTTGCGTCTGCGCGAGCTCGACGACGACGAGTTCGATGCCGCGGCTGCAGCCGTGGACAGCATGGCGAGCACCATGGCGTGCCGCATCGCTGACGCGGACGACTGGGCGACAGCGGAGGGCTACATCGGCGCGATCGGCGACCAGATCCGCTTGGCGCTCGCGCCCTTCGCGATCGTGCCGACGGCCCTTCACTGTCGCGACAGCAACCGTCCGCAGCAGCGACGCAGCAGCACGAACGACGAGCAGCAGCACCAACAAGCACAACAGCAGCCGCAGCCGCAGAACGCGCGCGGCCAAGACCAAGCACTGCAACGCCAGCAGCAGCAGCAGCACACGCTCCCACGACAGCAGCAGCGCCAACAAGCGCGTGGCTCGCGCCGGCAGCGACGTGCTTCGCAGCAGCAGCAGCAGCAACGAGCCTCACAGCAGCAGCAGCAGCGCAAGCGGCGACCGAACCGCATGACGAGCGACGCGCGCGCACAGCGTCTCGATGAGGCTCTCGACGAGCTCGCGAGCGTCCAGCGACAGTCGCCGAGCAACCAGCGGCTGATTGCACAGGCGCGTCGACGCGCAGGCCGTGTGCGTCGCGCCATGGACGAAGCCGCGCTGCGCAAGCTCTTTGCCTCGAGCGAGCGCGCAGCGGTCGAGCAGATCCTGAGCACCGCTCGCAGCGCCACGAGCAGCACGAGCGAGAGCGCGGCGAGCGCCGACGACGGTGATCACAGCCACGACGACAACGTGTGCCCGTTGCCGAGCGCGGAGGTCGAGGAGTTCTTCCGCGGCGTGAACGCGCCGCCGCCAGTCGCGTTCGACTACGATGACGAGCGCGGCCGCGAGTTCCGTCAGGCGCTCGAGCTCCTGCCAGCTGCGTCGGTCGAGCTTGACGCGCTCACGCGCTCGCCCTCGATCGACGAGATCGAAGAGCAACTCGCTCGCTCGCGCGCGACATCCGCGCCCGGCGTCGACGGCGTCGGCTACGACGTGCTACGCCGGTTCGCGCAGCAGCTGCTGCCGCTGCTCGCCGCCGCCTTCGCCAAGTGCTGGCAGCACAAGCGCGTGCCGGCGCTGTGGAAGGTCGGCTTTGTGCGTCTCGTGCACAAGAAGGGCGAGCGGCGGCGGCTCACAAACCGGCGGCCGATCGCGCTGCAGTGCGCAGTGTACAAGCTCTACAGCGCACTGCTGTCGCGTCGGCTCGCCACGTTCCTCGAGCGCAACGCGCTGCTGCCGTCGTCGCAGAAGGGCTTTCGAGCGATGCGCGGCTGTCAAGAACACAACGTGACGGCCGCGCTCGCGATCGACGCAGCGCGCCGAACTGCGCGCCCGCTCTACATGGTCTGGTACGACCTGGCGAACGCGTTCGGCGCGCTGCCGCAAGAGCTCATGTGGCGTGCGCTCGCGCAGCTCGGCGTGCACGAGCACTTCGTCGCGCGCTGCCGCGACTTGTACGCCGGCGCGCACTTCGTCGTCGGCAACGCGGCCGACGGCGCGACCGGCGCGATCGCACAAGAGTGTGGCGTGTTCCAGGGCTGCCCGCTCTCGCCGCTCCTCTTCCTTGCTGCGACGTCGCCGCTGCTGCACGCGCTCGCGCGCTACCGCGATGTCGGCGTGCCGCTCGCCGCAGACGTTTGCGTCAACGCGACCGCGTACGCAGACGACACCAAGCTCATGGCGGACAGCGCCGACGGCATCAAGCGCGCGCACACGGTCCTCCAGCGCTTCCTCGCGTGGACAGGACTGCGTGCGAACGCGAGCAAGTGCGCGATGCTTGCCGTGCGTCGCAACGCGCGCGGCGCACACGAGCGCGACGACAGCGTCGTGCTGCGCGTGCACGGCGAGTCGATCCCGTCGCTGACGCTCAAGCAGAGCTACACGTACTTGGGCGTCGGCGACGGGTTCGACCACGTCGGCCAGCGGCTGCAGCTCGCGCCGACGCTTGCGCAGCTGAAGCAAGACGCAGTCGCGCTGATGCGCTCGCCGCTCGCGCCGCACCAGATCGTGCGCGCGCTGAAGGTCTTTGTGTTCCCGCGCGTGGAGTACGCGCTGCGGCACCTGCGGCCGCTCGCGTCGCAGCTCGAGGGCTTCGACGCTTGCGTCGCGCGCGGCATGCGCCATCTGCTGCGCCTGCCTGCCGCCTCGACGAACGGCTTGCTGTACGCGCCCACGTCGAGCGGCGGGCTCGGTCTTATGCGGCTCACAGAGCAGCACAAGGCGCTGCAGGTGGCGCTTGCGTATCAAACGCTGCACTCGCCTGACCCTGCGCTGCGTGCGATCGCGCGCGCACAGGTGCACCAAGCGGCGCAGCGACGGCACAAGCTCGACGCAGAGCACTGGCGCGAGCGTGGCGACGAGCTCGTCGCGCTCTTCTTGAACGGCACGCTCGGTGCCTCGCCACACGCACCGCCGCAGCGACGCACGAAGGACATCGCGTCGCTGTGGAGTGACGTGCAGCGTCACATGCGCTCGCTCGGTCTCGCGTTCGAGACGCACGTCGTGCCGGCGATCGGTGACGAGCCCGAGCGCGTCGAGCCGCTGCAGCTGCGCACGCCGCACCACCGCCACTGGCTCGCGCCCGCAACCGTGCTCCGCCACGTCAAGCTGCACATCAAGCTCTCGTACCAGCAGACGTGGCGGCAGCAGGCGGACCAAGGGCGGACGGTGCGCGCGCACGGCATGGCCGGCAGCCGCTTCGTCGTCACGGGCGGCGGCCTGTGCGACGCCGACTACCGCTTTGCGCTCGCCGCGCGCATCAACGCGCTACTGACGAACGCGACGCTCAAGCGCATGCGTCTGCGCGCACATGCGACGTGTCGCTCGCAGGGCTGCACACGTGTTGAGACTTTGGCACACGTGCTGCAGCACTGCGAGCAGAACGAAGCGCCGATCACGAAGCGGCACGACGACGCGCTCGCACTCATCACCGCGGCTGTGCGCGACGCAGCGGGCGGCAGCAAGGAGCTGCTGGTTGACAAGACGGTGTCTGGCTACAGTGCGGCGGCGCTGCGGCCGGACATCCAGCTGTACGACCACGCCGCGCGCACGGCGGTGATCGTCGACCTCGCGGTGCCGCTCGAGCAGCAGACCGAGGACGACCCGAGCTCGTCGACGCTCCACTTCGCCCGCCAGCTCAAGGTCGCCAAGTACGCTCCGATCAAAGCGCACCTTGAGCGAGCGGGGTGGAGCGTCCACCTGAGCGCGCTCGTGTACGGCGCTCTCGGCTCCGTGTCCACAGCGAACTTTGCTGTGTACACGGAGCAGCTCGGACTGCTCAAGCGCGATGCGCGCAAGCTCGAGCAGCGCCTGAGCAGCGCGTGCATCACCGGCAGCCGCCGCGTGTGGGCGTGGCACTGCGCACAGCAGCTCGCGCGCCAGCAAGGCCGCGCCACGACTGCGGCAGTCGTGTCCACGACCGCGGCGGCGCCAGCTGCAGCAACAGCAGCAGTGCAACAAGGTCAAGGTCAAGGTCAAGGTCAAGGACAAGGCCAAGAAGCGCGCGGAGTGGGGGCTCGCGCGAGCGCGGCGACGCAGTGACACAGGTTGCTTGCGACCATCGAGCACTACCCACAAAGGGCACCGCTCGCACAAGTCCAGTGGTCCACACCACCCTACCTCGCTTTGCATAACCATTCCATAACCACCGAGGCAGCGTAACGGGTCACCATCTGGCACACAATATACACACAACTTATCCCAAATGATGAACGGTTCAAACGACTTTTGGTCGAAATGGTCGGGCCCCAATTTACCTTGTTACAATTGCCGTCCACGAACCCGACTGACCCCACCCACCCCAACAAGACCCTTCGGGGCTTCCTCCTGCCTGCTCTTCCTGCTCTCTTGCTCTTCCTCGCTCTGCGTGCGTACGTGTGTGTGTGTTTATGCGCGGCCGCCCATGCGCTATCGCTTCTGGGACCGCGCGCGCTCGGACTCGCTGAGCAGCGAGGCGTCGACTGCGAGCGTCGAGAGTGACGTGAGTGATCCTGCTCTCGCTCGTGGCGCTCCTGCAAGACGTCATTGACGCTCATGCAGCGCCGACCTTGACAACGACGAGCGCAGACGACGACGAGGACCGTCAGACAGACGTCCGAGACGGCGCGATGCTCGTCGACAGCGACGTCGACGTTGCTGCGACAGACGTCGAGATGCCTGAGGCGCCTGCCACGACCGAGGCAGACGCGCCGCCGCGAGCTCTCTCGGACTCGTCAACGCGCTGGGGACCACGTGTCGCGTCCACTGCCGCTGCTCTCTCCACAGAGACGGCACAGACGCCACCAGCAGCGACACCTGCGCCTCCTACGCGTCGAGCTCACACGCGCTGGAGTCCAGCGACTGCTACTGGCGCCACGACTGCGCCGACGACGCGTCGTACGTCGACGAAATGGGGTCCGCCGCTTGCCACGAGACCGCTTGGCGTCGCGCCAGGCGATGCGACTCGCCGTTCGAGTGCACTGCGACCATCTGTGCCGCTTCCACGCGCACCAACACTGCCGACGACGCTGAACGCGCCGACGCGACGCGCCACGACGCGCTGGGGTCCGCCTTTGCTGCTCGTGACGCCACCACCAGGCGAGCTCGCTCCTCCAGAAGATCTGCAGCAGCCGACCGACGCAGATGAAGCACCACCGAGCGCGACGACTCGCTCGTGCCGTACGCGCTCCCAGCGCCGACGCCGAGCTGGCGAGAGACGCGAGCGACAAGCACAAGAGGACGCCGACGTGGCCGCGCCGAGCGACGACGCGCCAGCGACGTCCGAGCAGACACGCTTGACAGCCGCTGAGCGACCAGACGCTGGCGACGCGCCTGCTTCTGCTGTCGCAGACGCCGCAGCAGCACCTGCTCGCTCTGCCGCTGCTCCCGCAGATGCCGAGACTTGGCTTCTGCGGTTCGACGGCGCCTGTCCGGGCAACCCCGGCCACGGTGGCGCCGGCGCAGTGCTCATGGATCCGTCCGGCGCGACGACCTGGACCTGCGCGCAGTACCTCTCGGCCCGCGAGACGAACAACACGGCCGAGTACTTCGGCTTGCTCGCGGGCCTTGAGAGCGCGCTTTTGCACGGCGTGACGCGTCTGCGCGTGGAGGGCGACAGCAAGCTCGTGCTGTCGCAGGTGCGCGGCACCTTTGCTTGCCGCAGCCGCTCACTGCGAGCGCTCTGGAACCGCGCACAAGCGCTCGTTCGACGATTCATGCAGTGCAAGCTCGTGCACATCGATCGCCAAGCAACGCGCAGGCGGATCGCCTCGCGAACGTGGCGATCGAGCGCAAGCGACGGCCGAGTTGCATGACGAGCGACGCGCGCGCACAGCGCCTCGACGAGGCTCTCGACGAGCTCGCGAGCATCCAGCGACAGTCGCCGAGCAACCAGCGGCTGATCGCAAAGGCGCGCCGACGCGCAGCCCGAGTGCACCGCGCGATGGACGAGGCCTCACTGCGCAAGCTCTTTCCGACGAACGAGCGCGCGGCCGTGGACCAGATCTTGCAAGCTGCTCGCAGCAGCAGCAGCACAAGTGACAGCGCGCCGAGCGCAGGCGACGATGTGCACGAGCACGACGACAACGTGTGCTCGGTGCCGAGCTCCGAGGTCGAGGAGTACTTCCGCGGCGTCAACGCGCCGCCGCCAGTCGAGTTTGACTTTGACGACGAGCACGGCCGCGAGTTCCACCAGGCGCTCGAGCTGCTGCCTGCTGCGAGCGTCGAGCTCGACGCGCTCACGCGCTCGCCGACCGTGGACGAGATCGAGGAGCAGCTTGCTCGCTCGCGCGCGACGTCTGCGCCTGGCGTCGACGGCGTCGGCTACGACGTGCTGCGCCGGTTTGCACAGCAGCTGCTGCCGCTGCTCGCCGCCGCCTTCGCCTTCGCCAAGTGCTGGGAGCACAAGCGCGCGCCCGCACTGTGGAAGGTGTCGCACATGCGACTCGTGCACAAGAAGGGCGAGCGGCGGCGGCTCACGAACTGGCGGCCGATCGCGCTGCAGTGCGCAGTGTACAAGCTGTATAGCGCACTGCTGTCGCGTCGGCTGTCGCGCTTCCTCGAGCGCAACGCGCTTCCTCGAGCGCAACGCGCTGCTGCCGAGCAGCCAGAAGGGCTTCCGTGCGATGCGCGGCTGCCAAGAGCACAACGTGGTGGCCGCGCTCGCGATCGATGCAGCGCGCCGAATGGCTCGCCCGCTCTACATGGTCTGGTACGACCAGGCGAACGCCTTCGGCGCGCTGCCGCAAGCACTCATGTGGCGCGTGCTCGCGTAGCTCGGCGTGCACGAGCACTTCGTCGCGCGCTGCCGCAACTTGTACGCCGGCGCGCACTTTGTCGTCGGCAACGCGTCCGACGGCGCGACCGGCGCGATCGCGCAAGAGCGTGGCGTCTTCCAGGGATGCCCGCTCTCGCCGCTGCTCTTCCTCGCGGCGACCTCGCCGCTGCTCCATGCGCTCGCGCGCTATCGCGACGTCGGCGTACGCCGACAGACTCCAGCGCATCCACGCCGTCGTGCAGCGCTTCCTCGCGTGGACCGGGCTCCGCGCGAACGCGAGCAAGTGCGCCATGCTCGCCGTGCGTCGCAACGTGCGCGGCTCACACGAGCGCGACGACAGCGTCGTGCTGCGCGTGTACGGTGAGCCGATCCCGTCGCTGACGCTCAAGGACAGCTACACGTACCTGGGCGCCGGCAACGGCTTCGACCACGTCGGCCAGCGGCTGCAGCTCGCGCCGACGCTCGCGGAGCTCAAGCGAGACGCAATCGCGATGATGCGCTCGCCGCTTGCGCCGCACCAGATCGTGCGTGCGCTCAAGGTCTTTCTCTTCCCGCGCGTCGAGTATGCGCTGCGGCACCTGCGGCCGCTCGCCTCGCAGCTTGAGGGCTTCGACGCTTGCGTCGCGCGCGGCATGCGCCATCTGCTGCGCCTGCCTGCCGCCTCGACGAACGGCTTGCTCTACGCACCGACGTCGAGCGGCGGGCTCGGTCTTATGCGGCTCACAGAGCAGCACAAGGCGCTGCAGATCGCGCTCGCGCACCAGACGCTGCACTTGCCAGACCCTGCGCTGCGTGCGATCGCGCGCGCACAGGTGCACCAAGCGGCGCAGCGACGGCACAAGCTCGACGCAGAGCACTGGCGCGAGCGTGGCGACGAGCTCGTCGCGCTCTTCTTGAACGGCACGCTCGGCGCCTCGCCGCACGCACCGCCACAGCGACGCATCAAGGACATTGCGTCGCTGTGGAGCAACGTGCAGCGGCACATGCGCACGCTCGGCCTCGCGTTCGAGACGCGCGTCGTGCCAGCGATCGGTGACGAGCCCGAGCGCGTCGAGCCGCTGCAGCTGCGCACGCCGCACCACCGCCACTGGCTCGCGCCCGCAACCGTGCTCCGCCACGTCAAGCTGCACATCAAGCTCTCGTACCAGCAGACGTGGCGGCAGCAGGCGGACCAAGGGCGGACGGTGCGCGCGCACGGCATGGCCGGCAGCCGCTTCGTCGTCACGGGCGGCGGCCTGTGCGACGCCGACTACCGCTTTGCGCTCGCCGCGCGCATCAACGCGCTACTGACGAACGCGACGCTCAAGCGCATGCGTCTGCGCGCACATGCGACGTGTCGCTCGCAGGGCTGCACACGTGCAGAGACTCTGGCGCACGTCCTGCAACACTGCGAGCGGAACGAAGCGCCGATCACGAAGCGGCACGACGACGCGCTCGCACTCATCGCCGCGGCCATGCGCGATGCAGCGGGCAGCAGCAAAGAGCTGCTGCTGAACCGCACGGTGTCTGGCTACAGTGCGGCGGCACTGCGGCCGGACATCCAGCTGTACGAAGCTGCGACGCGCACGGCGGTGATTGTCGACCTCGCGGTGCCGCTCGAGCACCAGGGTGAGGACGACCCTCCACTTCGCCCGCCAGCTCAAGGTCGACAAGTACGCGCCACTCAAAGCGCACTTGGAGCAATTGCTGTATTAAGATCTGCAAGATTTTCTACGCCTTCTCAATCGAGGAAGAATCGATGTAGATTCGTGCGAAGTGCTTATGTCTATGTTTAGGTGTAAGCCTCGATTCCGCCATTGTTCTGTCAAGTGTTACAGTTGTGCAATGAAATGCGCTCGTGTTCAGCGAACATATACACATGTACACATCAGGTTTTTGAGAGAGTGAATTGCATACAATGATATGCTGCGTGGATACATCACAGTTTGCCACGCATTTTTGAAAAATTTTGAGATGGTGGTTGCTCGTTGTATATCCTGCACCATCATTTCTTCCTTTCGTTAGTGATCCCTTACATAAGTATCGATTTTAGGAGGGTCATGGAGATATTCGCTGCAACCGTGTGCATTTCATTGAACAAACGAAACACACGGCTGCAAAAAGGTGTACGTTATCTCAAAAGAAGAGACACGAACACGCAGAATATTTTCACACACGATTATGGCCAATATTTGCCCAAGACGACACACTGGGGTGACTAACAGTTACGTGAACGATCGTTTTTAGTTTATAGGTACTTTATTGTTGTTTCGCTCAACCAAAGCTTTACGCGTGAAGTTTTGACCGCGATCAAGTCAAACGAAGGTTTAAGAGTAGTCGTGTCGATCAATATGTTTGTAGTCGGTTTCTCTTAGCTTGTAAATATCTTCAGTGTCTGGTAGAATCGGGTAAAACAAAATAACTATGGTTATCAATCGCGATGCAAAATAATGACAAACTGATTTAGCTACAAGCATGATGTTTACAATATGCTTTGGTCAAATTGTCAAACTGGCTTTACTTTCGGATCGGATCGGTAAAATCCTATGTTCAATTAGTTTTGTACATATAGCGCTAATCAATACCCGATATACGGGTATTATCCGATCTATAATGCTATAATATCTTGATGTTAGGTGAACATACCAATATATTTCGATTGTCCAACTTGTATGAAATTATATCCGAGTACAAGTCAGTGATTAGAAGTTACATATGAAGATGTTGTGTTCGGCTGTGCGTTTTCGGTCAAGAAGTATCCCAAATATGCTATCAAAGCATGTGAAGTTGTATACCCTCGTTGTCGACGTCTTCTGTGATGGGATTGCTGATAACTACGTGTATCGTTGTTTGTTTTTCGAGTACTTGAGGTCTCTAACTCCCTTACCTATTGTCTCTTATACAACCCTTGCCTGTGTTTGTTTAACCTCGACAACCGAATCTCTTTGTATCTATATAGGTTGAGCGATGCATTTACTTCATGTCAAGCTACAACGCTGTCGCTCATCACTATTATATACATGCTTCTTCAACAACTGCAACATAGCGTGAACCCATTTGGTGGAATACCTGCTGCGAGCACAAGCGCGTGCCATAGAGCTCTTCCCTCAAAGGGCACCGCTCTCGTCAGTCCAGTGTGTTCCACACCACCCTCTCTCGCTTTGCATATACTCTCTATAACATCCTAGGCAGCGTAAACGGGTTACCCACTGGCACACCAAATACACACAACTTATCCCAAATGATGAACGGTTCAAACGACTTTTGGTCGAAATGGTCGGGCCCCAATTTACCTTGTTACAATTGCCGTCCACGAACCCGACTGACCCCACCCACCCCAACAAGACCCTTCGGGGCTTCCTCCTGCCTGCTCTTCCTGCTCTCTTGCTCTTCCTCGCTCTGCGTGCGTACGTGTGTGTGTGTTTATGCGCGGCCGCCCATGCGCTATCGCTTCTGGGACCGCGCGCGCTCGGACTCGCTGAGCAGCGAGGCGTCGACTGCGAGCGTCGAGAGTGACGTGAGTGATCCTGCTCTCGTTCATGGCGCTCCTGGTGTTCTTGGCGACCGGCGCGATCGCGCAAGAGCGTGGCGTCTTCCAGGGATGCCCGCTCTCGCCGCTGCTCTTCCTCGCGGCGACCTCGCCGCTGCTCCATGCGCTCGCGCGCTATCGCGACGTCGGCGTGCCGCTCGCCGCAGACGTGCGCGTCAACGCGTCGGCGTACGCCGACGGCACGAAGCTCATGGCAGACAGCGCCGACGGACTGCAGCGCATCCACGCCGTCGTGCAGCGCTTCCTCGCGTGGACCGGGCTCCGCGCGAACGCCATCAAGTGCTGTTACCTTTGCTCTTCTCCCGGTCGTCTCTGTGTCATTTGTTTGTCCGAGTTGAGGTATGGACTCACTGTCACGCATTACTGTACTATTCGTTGATTGTGAAAGTGTGTTCACCTTTGTGGCTGCAGTTGGGTGTTGTTTATATACCCATAACTTTCAATACATCAATATCACCGGTTGTGATAAGGAGCTGTTGAGAAGGATCGTTCAACCGTGAATCAATGAATCTCTTGACTATCCCTACTTGGGGAAGGGTATGAAGTGCTTGATTGATGAAAAGAGGGTTTTCGATTTTCTGATTGGTCAAGTTCCTTCACGAATTTGTTGATGGAGTGATTGAGGAGATTTTGATGGTGGAAATGAGAGAACCTGTCCATAGAAAATCACTAGTGTATTGTAATTGGGGAATATATTGATCATCAACCACTCTATCATTCAAAAGTGACTCCTCCTATTGTCTCTTTTGAAAACTGGACGAGCCTCTTTCGAAAACAATCGATGATCTTGGACAGTGCATTTTATGTACATTGGTTGGAGGTGTGACTATGAACGACACATATGTACGTAGCTATCATACTTCAAATACTTTGTTCGTTGGGGTTGGTGAAGCTGTACTAAACTATGTTATAACGGGTTTCAATGAGAAGCACGGCAAATCACAAAGTGAGGAGTGCGATAAGGTTAAAGTTCAAGACTATCACCTCATAGTTTGTAGACTTGAACTTGATTCAAATATGGACTTGAGTCATGCTGTTTCATTCGGATTTTACACTGTTTTGTATATATTAGTGCGAAGGCGACTATCAATGCACTAGAAGTTTGTACGAATGATCTGGATCTGGGTTATTTGATAAATTTCTATACAAAGGAGTACATTTTTGTTGGCGATAAAGTCAGAAATAGACTTTTGATTTTCTGATACATTCCTCAATATTTCAAGTAGGATACTTCTACTTTGGATGGCGGAAAATATCTTATCTGGGAAAATCTGCTCGGATATTGTATGAAGTCTGCTGTCTGGATTGTCGGATAACCTAGGGTCTCGAGAATGCGTGTCATGCATGGAGCTCTTGGTCTCAGCACGAGGACTCGAGACCACTGCGCAGTTCATCATCTGCACTCGTTGTCTCGGCGTCTCCTAGAAGTGTCGAGGCTCTAGCCTGCGCCGCGCTGCTTCTCGCGCTTGACCGTGCGCTTCTTCGCTTTCTCTTTCCGCAGTCGGTCCTTCTCGAGCAGCTCCTTCTCGCGCGCCACTTTCTTCTCGTGGTCCTTCTTGAGCTTCTCGCGCATCGCGCTGCCAGCCTGCTGCACGCGCGCTTTGTTCGTGTTCTGTCCCACGCCATCGAGGTTCGCCGCCTCTTTCTCCTACAACCAGGTCATACACACACGAGGCGTCAGTGCATGAACGTGCTCTCTCTCTGAGCCTCGACGCACTGCACCTTGTCGTTCGTCTTGATCAGATTGCCCTCTTCGTCAAATTCCGAGATGACGCTGAAGCCGTACTCGCTGATGAGCTTCTCGCGCTGCGCGAGCTCTTCGCGCGACCTGCCGCCATTGATCAGCGCGTCCATGCGCGTCAGTGCTGCACTCGTCAGACGTCATAGATACACACAGAGAGAGCACGAGCCAACGCACATTTTCTGCCGAGCGTTCGCCTTCTCGCGCTCGCGCTCCATTGCTTCTTCGGCTGCGCGCTTCTCCTGCTCACGCACTTTGAGGTCGCGCATCTGGTGCTCCATGCGCACGAGCTCCTCTTGCGCAGCTTGCTGCTCCTTTGCTTCGCGCATGATGCGCTCGACGTCGGCGACCATCGCAGCTGCGTGGAGCTCGCGCGCAATGACGTCGTCGCTCACGAGTCCGTCTGCAGCGCCTGTAAAGATGCCGATCACGCTCTCGACGCGCTCGTCGAGCTCCATGTCCTCGTCCTCGAGGATCCCGCGGCCGTACTCGACGTACACGTCCGCGTCGAGGCCGAGGCGCTCGACCTTGCCGCGCACGTACGCCTCCATCGCCGCTGCTCGCTTGCTTGTCAATCAATTGAGCGATGATGTGGTGGCTGCAATTCCATCAATATTGGTTTCTTCATTGTCTTACGTAAATCAAGTTAATTGTGAGAATCTCATCGACACACACCAGATGCTCGCTGCTTCACTCAAAGCACACAGCCTGAGCAACGCGAGTGAGCGAGGCAGACGCTCGGACTCGGATCGCTCGATCACGCTCGCTGCACGCACACACACGCCATCAAGACACGTACTAACAGACCTGCGGTCAGATACTCGCCGCTAGAGCGTGAGTGTGAACTCGAGCTATTCTCTCCGTTTGACCTGGTCGAGCGTTGATCTTGTCGGAGTGGATCGGAGCGCGAGCGGTGGTCTCACTTTGCAAGCAAGATCGGTCTCTGCTGCCTGGGCACAACCAAGTATACGGCGCACTGAGGCATCAGGAATGGTGTCTGAATGAACCAGTGGCGCCAGTGGCGGTGACACACCACTGCGGCAGTGATCACGTCGTTCGGCAGACGTGTAGTCGAGCGTTGGCTCCTTCGACTTCTACTGACACAGCCAGCGCAGCCGCGATGCAGCAGCTCGCATCGGTCTATCCGAGTCCACTGACGTACGACACGACAACAGAGACGCTATCACCGCTCGTCTACGAGATCGTCGCGAGCGAGCAGCTCCCGTGCTTTGACCCGACGATCACAGTCAAAGACTTGTTCCTGAGCAAAGCCAATGCGCTCCGCATCACGCGCGCAGCACTCACTGCCAAGTCTGTGCTCATACCAATCTACTTCGTCGGGCTCGCGCTTCGCGCCATCGACGTTTTCGTGCCTACTCGCGTCGGCGAAGCGCTCGCAGTCGTCTCTGTCGTGCTCCAGTTCCCGATCATCGCGCTCGTGATCACCGCCTATCGTATCGAGTACGTCCGAGTGCTCGTGCACACGTTCGAGTTCTACTTCTTGGCGCTCACAGCGACGATCTGGGTCGCAAGCGCGCTCGTCTACGTGCGCGACCTCCGCGCGGTGCTGCTGCCGATCGCGTGGATCGACTTCATCGACCTCGTGCTCATCGAAGCGTACTTTGGCGACTCGCACGTCATGGTGCTCGTCGCAGTCGTCTCGGGGTTCTTCCTCACGTCGCTCACAGCAAAGCTCACGCTCGGAGGTAACGACGTCACGACTGCGAGCGTTGCGCTTGCAGCAGCAGCGACAGATGCACCAGTGGTGTCGAACAAAGACGTGCTTGCGAACGCCATGGGCACGATGGTCATGCTCATGATACGCCTGGCGTTTCGCAAGTACGCGATTGCCAAGCGCGAGCGCCACGGTGCATCCTGGACGCAGTCGATCGGCTACCGCTGCCGTGTGGCGCTGCGAGCCGTACCACGAGTTGGAGAACAACGCGTGCTGACGCAACAAGGTGCTGCTTCGGCTCCAACCGCAGCACCATCGCTGCAGCCTCACGCGAATGCATGGGCACCGACAGCAGCGACCGTGCCGTCTCGGACCGAGTCAAGCACCACATTCAGGCGAGCGCAGCCTTCGCGCAGCCTTCCAATGCGCTTCATTGAGATCCCAGTGCGCTTCCGAGCCGATGCGACCGTGTGTCCTCGCATCGGCAGCACGCACAGTAGACTGGCGACCTGGCAGCTGTGTGCGCTTTACGGCTGCGGCATCGTCGGCTACGCACTACCGACGCTCGCAATGACAGCTGCAAACAAGCGCGACAGCCGAAGCATTTCGAGGAACGCCACCGAGTTTGCTGAGATCCCGATCCTCGCGATCGCAGGGCTCTGTGTGACGCTCGCGTTCTGTCTGTGGTTCGTCGGGTGCTGCCAGCGCGAGCTCCTGCGGCAGCTCTGCACGTCGTACGACTTTGTGTTCCTCTCGCTGCAGCTCATTGCGAGTCACGCGAGCGTGTGCGACCTGCTCGCATGGGACTGGGCGACGTGCTGCAGCGCTGCCGCAGAGCTCCTGTGGATGCACTGGGCACTGGTACTCGATGCGCTCACGCCGGACATGAAAGCGCGACTGCGACTCCGCACATGGGCGAGCGCACCGGTCGTGTTCTTGCACATCGTCAAGCACGTCGCGCTCTTGACAGACATGCTCGCGTGGAACCGCTGGTACATCCGCAATCGTTTGCTCCTCGACACAACGATTGGAGGCAGCGCCGTGCAGTTCCGCGTCTTCCCATTCCTCTTCAGCCGCCTCGTGACGATCCTCATCTGGTGCGTGCGCATTCTCCACCGCGTTCGCACGCGCGAGAGCGAGAACGACCTCGTGATGGTGCTCGGGAATGTCGAGTTTGACTGTCGACCCACGCGTCTCCAGGACGTCATGCCCTCGAAGCGCACTGCGTCCGTAGACACACCAACGTAGTAGAGGGACATGGCTACATCTTGTGTAGCCATTTCAATATGGATACATGATGACGCACAGTCACGACGCTCACTCCTATCGACCACGTAGCGCTGCTGCTGTGCGCGCTGCCATGAGTTGTAGCGATGGTGGAGCTGTGTGTGTGGATGGCGACGCTCGAGAGGCAGACTGGAGCTTGAGCGGTGCGAGCGACCGTCGCGCGACGACAGTGCTACTGCGCATGTGAGACTTCTTTTCGCCTGGAGCCTCTACTGTTGCAATCCTCTCGCGCTCCGGTACAACTCTTGATGGCGCCATTGAGCACGTGCTGTGCGTCTTTGTGGCTTTGCTCGCGACAGCGCCATCAAATGGCGTCAACGCCCAGAGCTCGCGCTGTTTGACGAGCAGGAACTGCTGCTGCGGTCCGACGATGCTCCCCGGTCGGCAGATGCGGCACCACGCGATGGCTTCGGCTGCGCTGAAGCGGTGGTTCTTGATCAAGTACGCAGCGATGTTCGTGCCGGTGCGACCCAAACCGGCTTTGCAGTGCACTGCCACTGCGCCACGCTCGCGCTCGCACGTCTGTCGACGCACGCGATAGCAAGTGGTAGAGGAAGAGAGAGCCCAGTAGCCTCGCGTGAGTGGACATGGATCTGTAGACTGCCGTGTGTGTCTACGAACGCACGTACACGGAGGAACTTGTAGAGAACCGCGTCCGGTGGGTTGCCGCCGTCGGGGTACTCGAGGTCGAGCTGCGAAGATCCACACCAGCGCATACAAGCCGACCGTCAGTCAGCCGCCATACCACACACATCATCTGTCACTCAAGTGCGCACATACGTGCTGGATGCCTGCATGCGCAAACGCTTTGCGGTCGTACGTGCTCGGCTCGTTGAAGCGCACGACGCAGCTCACGCCAAGGTCCCGGAACACGCGCGCGTACTCGTGCGCCAACACCGTTGTGCGGTTCTGCTGCGCATCGAGTACGACGCGCTCGCGCTGCGGACCGCTGAACGCTAGGAGCTTGCCTGGAACGATCCAATTGATGTCGCCGTTGTGGAGCGCGTCCAAGTGCTCGTAGCGCTCGAGATCGAAGGTATCGAAGCTCCAGATAGACGTCGTCATCGCCTATGATGGAGACACAGCGTTCGAGAGCGTCAGTGCTGAACATGGACAGCGACAGATCCGTTGCGTTTGCGTACACAGAGCTAGGAGTCTATGGAGCTCGAGCACCAATCAACCCGACCTTGTAGACAGCGCGTGCGCAGTCGAGGACTGTGAGGAAGAGCGTGCAGATGCCGCACGCGGCGTCGCGAAAGCCAAACGGCGGCGACAGCGTGCGGAACCACGCGACTGCTTGCTCTGGACTCTGCTGCATGCGCACGACGAGGTAGAGCGTGAGCAGCGCTATTGCGTTTGCGCGCTTGTGCGGATGGTCACTGCTCACGACCACGAGCGTCTTGGCGCTGCTGCTGCTGTCGATTGATGATGCGTCCTGGAGCTTTGCATCAACGGCTCGGCAGAAGCGCACGGTCTGCGCGAGGTTGAGCGGCCCAAAGTCGGCAAAGAACCGCGCGTATACAAGCTCGTCGTCGATGCATAGGAACTGCTCTGTTGCACTGCGCCACGACTGCACTACTGCTGGCGCGAGACTCGCGGCGCTGACGAGCGCATAGTCGAGTCGACCAGGTAGCACTGCGACGCGGTCAAGCAGCGATGGCAGCCGTGCGCTGTCCTCTTCGGTCACATCGAGTCGCGCCATTGCTAACACTCTGCTGTGCTCCAACAAGTTCGTACTGGGAGGTGGCTCAGGAAGTGACGACCTCGAGCGTCATGGTCAAGGTCATGCGCTCGTGCAATGGCTACAGATATAACAGTGTCGTTTCAAGTCCATTCCACCTGATTTGGAACGTGCGAGGATTTTGTAACTCTGTATGATGTGGCTCCTCTTCGGTCACGACTTCCTCCTGCTCGACCACAGTGCGCAACGATGCGTCGTCGCTTGAGCGCTGTGAGTACCGCGCGCGCAAAGCATGTGCTCGATGATGCACTCGATGACCTCTCCACATGCGCAGCAGACCCGCAGCGCGTGTACTCGAGTCTCATTGCGATCCACGGCGCGCTCGTCGAGCATTCGCACCGCGACGTGCTTGTCGACAGTGTGCTGAGTCGCGCAGACGCAGTCGCGCTCCTCTGCGAGCTCTTGCGCTCGTACGTCGCACACGAAGAGATCCAGTGGTGTCTATGCCGCGTACTCGTGCTCGCGTGCTCGAGCTCACTGCGCTTTCAGTGCCAGCTCGGACAGCGCGCGCTCTGGACCGATGTGTACCACGTTCGATCTGCCCACCCATCGTCCATGCGCGTGCTGGAGACGTCGCTAGAGCTCTACGACGCGCTGCTCCGCGGCAACGAGTTCCACGCAATCAAAGCGCGTCCTGCGCAGTCGCTCATCCAAGAGATGCTCGCTGCGATCGACCGGTTCTCGCAGCGCGCGACGAACAGCAGTGGTGGCGGCTCTGCTTCGAGGACGCGCGCGTACGAAGCGTGGCGGCCCGAGATGGTCATTCGCGCAACGCGCGTGCTCGCAGCAATCTACGCCTCGCCGCGCATCCAAGCGCTCGCCGAAGAACGGAACGAGGCGTTCGCACACGCTATCGTCACGAGACTCGTGACGACGCTCGACGTGTTTGTGAACTGTGAGCGTGACGTGCGGCTCTGGCTGCAGCTCGCGCGCTTGCAGATCCAGCAGCACCTTCGCATTGCTGTCCCAGCGCTCTTGCTTCTGCCGGTAGCCAACGCGAGCGCAGTCGATGCTCCCGTGCCTTGGTTCGCTCGCGTACTCGACACGTGGCGCGACGCACCAGCAGTCGTGTACGACGTCGCAGCGCTCTTCACGCTCGTGTTTGCAATGCCCCACGAGCTCCGTGAGCACCTCGATGCGCTCAACCGAGCGCTCTTGCTCGGTCCACACAGCCTCTTAAGTGTGCTATCGGAGCTGCTCGCACTGTATGACAGTAGGCAGCTCAGTGACAGCGCAGCAGCAGCGACGATGATGATGATGTCGGAGCTGCACCTACAGCTCGCGATGCACGAGATCGCCCGTGTCCTGCGCATGTGGAGCGCTGAGCCAGCGACGTGCGTGAGCTTTGACGCCATGGCGCCGCGCGCGAGCAAAGCGCTCGTATCGACGCTCACAGTGCGGCTCCAGCACAGCGTGACGCAGATCCAACAGTCTCTTGACAGCACTTCCTCCTCGTCTTCGCATCAGCAGCAGCGAGCGCTCGAGCATGCGCTCGAGCTCCTTCTTGTTTTGCAGCACCTCGTGTCCTCTTCACGTCTCTTCACTGCTTCTAGCAAGAGCAAGAGCAAGAACCGCCCACTTGGGACGCAGGAGCTCACACCAGTGCTCCAGGACTTGCGCCAGCAGCTCAACGCGCTCGCAGCGATAGGAGGCACCTACGACAAGCGAGACACGGACCTTGACGCGCTCGTCCGACGCGCGCTCGGTGCGCTCGAGAAGACGTTGCTGCGCATGCCGCCGTCCTCTACAGCGACGCCAACACACAGCCTCTCAGCATCACCAGCAGCAGCGCTAGCGCCAGTCGGAAGCTCAAGCAAACGAACATCGCCGCTGCTGCTGCCATCGCCGTCAGCGTCATCGATCAGGACGACGACGCCAACGGCGCTCGCGACTCAGCAGCCGAACGCGCAGCGACTGACCAAAGCACCAGCACTGCGGTCTCCTTCACGCATGAGCGCGACTGCTGCGGTCGCGTTGCGCACGTTAGCGTCCCTAACGAGGCTCTAAGACGCTCCATCCACGCAACGCTGTTGTCCACACGCTCTCTCTCTCTCTCTTTGGCTCTTGCTCATGAGACGACGTCTTAAGTCCGCGGTACGACGCGCATGCGCAGGTCCGTCAACGACGGGTCGCTCGACGCGCGCACGTGAACGACGACGTCGCGGTGCGTCTGCTTGCGCAGGAGCGGCACGACGAGCGTGAGGAACCCGTCGCGGATCTCTGGCCGCAAGCGCGGGAGCTCAATCCCAAGCGGCACGTCCAGCGCAAGCGCGCGGCGCGGACTCGCGACTTGCGTGAGCCACAGCCGGAGGTACTGGAGCTTCTCGGTGCGCGCGGTCCACGAGTGGAGGAGGTACTGCACCTCGGGCGAGTCCAAGTCAAAGTGCGGCGTCGGGTGCCGCACGAGCTCTTCGTGCCAGCCACTGCTACTATAGAAGCTACTGCTGCTGGCGTCGCTCGCAACGGACGCGCCACTGTCGAGCGATGCTGTGCGGCGCCACGTCGCGCGGCCGCTGCTCGTGCTCGTGAAGCGCCGTGCGCTGTGCGGACCATCGACTGAGCTCTCACTCGCTTCGTTGTCGCTCGAGTGGCCACTGCCATCGTCTACGAGCATCTTTGTATGGGGCGCGCGCTGCAGCGCTGCGCCCGTGCGACTGCTGCTCGGCGCGCGCGACCGCGGCGTCGTGACGGTAAACGCCTCGACAAGGCGCGCGTCGAGGTCTTCGCACGTCTCAGACATGCGCTCGAGCGCGAGCTGGAGCTTCTGGATCTCGAGCTCCTGCTCGCGGATCACTGCGACGTGCTCGTCGTGCTCGAGCGCGTGGCTCTCGCTCACGACCGCAATGCGCGCTTCGAGCTCGCGGATCGTCTCGCGCAGTGCGTCCGTCGTCGCACTGTCGTCGCCATTGAGTGCGAGCGCCAGTGTCTGTGCTGCTTCGCTGTTGTCGTTGTCACTGCTGCTGCTGCTCAGACGCGACCAGATGTTGACAGGAGACGGCGCAGACGCGTGCTGCTCTTTCGCTGCGAGTGCGAGCGTGAGACGCTCGACGTCGCGCAGCGCGGCGCGCTTCTCGGCTTTCAAGTGGCAGATCGTCTCTTCCGCGTCCAGGAGCTGCGCCTCGAGCGCGGCAATGCGCTCGTCTGCGTGCGTGAGCTCCATGCCAGCAGCAGCAGACGGCGGTGCACGAGAGTGCTGGCGCTCGTCGCGCTGGTTGGCAGTCGAGCGACTACTGCTACTGCGCACAGTGCGCGCCTGCAAGAGCTGCAGCGTGTTCATCATGGCAAACGCGGCGGCTTCGTCGTCGTCCACGTCGTCGTCCTCGTCGCTCTCGTAGCCAGTTGTACTGAGCGTAGCTGCCGCGTCGTCATGTGCGCTCTCTGCGTCCGAGCTCTCGCTGTACTGCTGCGCTTGCGGCTCTTTGTCATCATCGTCGTCGTCGCTTTCTGCGAGAAGCGCATCGACGCTCGACGTCGCTGCTGCTGCTTTATCAGTTGTCGTGAACTGCTGCTGGTTGAACGAGCGGATCTGTTGCGCGAGCGACGTCGCACCGCCACTCTGGTGCGCCTGCTGCGTTGGTGGCGCTGGCGCTGAGCGCATGAGCGCGTCGGTCCCGGTCATGATGAAAGGGTTGATCTATGATGTGACTTGTATCGAGGCAAGAGGTTATAGTGATATAAACTAGGGAGCCGTTCAAAAACCGAAAGAATTCGATCTCAATCAATACGTAAATTCACTCAATCAGTTGGAAATCAGGTCATTTCGTGGCTGACATGGGTTGCTTTTTGTCACTATCAAACAGTCCTTTGCATAGTCAACCCAAGTCTGTGTTGCTTGTCATGATTTCGCTTTGGCATGAACGAGGTTGCTGTTGACACACTTGCCAACTTCCTGCTGCGCGAGCACTCTTGCTGCACGCCATGACCGCTCGCACGACGACGGCGACAACGGCGAGTACGCATGACAACGCCGCTGCTACGAACGAGCAGCTCAATCGCGTCGGCGCAAACGCACACCCAGTCGATGCGCACGACGCGAGCAGAACCAACGAGAGCGACGACGACGAGAGTGACGACGACAACGATGACGACGCAAAGGACGAGAAGCCCCCGACGCGACGGCTGTTGCTCGCAGCATTTCGCGGCGATTTGGAGAGTATCCAAGCGCTGTTGCAGCGCGGCGGATGCCACTCTGTGCACACAACGAACAAGCTCGGACGTACAGCGCTCTCGTTTGCAGCGTCGTATGGCAGCGCCGCGTGCGTTGCCGAGCTGCTCCGACGCGGCGCTGCAGTCGACGCGCCAAGTCGAATCGGGAAGACGCCGCTGGCATTCGCAACGAGTGCTGCAGTCATTGTAGAGCTGATCAAGCACGGCGCAGTCGTGGACGCGAGAGACAACTACGAGCGCACGCCACTGCGCCACGCGTCGGATGCGAATCGTGTCGACGTCGTCCGTGAACTGCTCCGACACGGCGCTGCAGCAGATGCGCAAGACAGGTACAACTACCGCTCGTTGTCTTTTTCGGCTATGCGGAACTTCCCCGATGTCGTCCAAGCGCTGCTCGAACATGGTGCAGACCCGAACACGCCGCTCCAGTTTGGCAAGACGATCTTGATGGAGGTCGCTGACCGTGGTCACGTTGACGTCGCGTCGCTGCTCCTGCAGTACGGCGCAGCAGTTGATGCACACGCAAACAACAAGAACACGGCGCTGTCAATCGCCATTGAGAAGCACAACACCCGACTGGTCGAGCTGCTGCTGCAGCACGGCGCCAACGTTGAAGGACGCGACAACTTTGACGCGACGCCACTGGCGCGCGCAGCGTCGTCTGGCTTTGCTGACATCGTCGCGCTGCTGCTCGACCACGGCGCAGATGTCGACGCACGCAATTCGTTTGTAGAGACACCGCTCATCTGCGCAGCGCAGCGAGGACACGCAGACGTCGTGGTCCAGCTCCTTCGGCACGGCGCACGTGCAGAAGCGCGGCAGTACTTGAGAGGAACCGCGCTGATGCGCGCTGCGACCTGCGGTCACGTGAATGTCATCGCTGCGCTGCTCCAGCACGGCGTGAACATCGGCGCAGAGGACCGATCCGGACGCACGGCGCTGTCGTTTGCTGCCGACTCGGAGCATCTCGACGTCGTCACGGAGCTGCTCAAGAACGGCGCAGAGGTCAACGCGCGCGACATGCACGGCAAGACGCCGTTGATGTACGCTGCAGACGACGCGAAGCCTGCGGTCCTCGCGGAGCTCATCAAGTACGGCGCCGACGTGAACAGCAGAGACGCGTACGGCCGCACGGCGCTGATGGAGTCGCCAGGGTCGTGGAACACGGCGCACGGCCACGAACTGCTGCTCCAGAGCGGCGCGGTCTTTGACGCAAAGGACAAGGACGGCAAGACGGCGCTACTGTACGCAGCTCGTGGCGGCTGCTGCGATATGGTCCAGACGCTGCTGGGACTCGGCGCAGACGTGAACGAGCGCGACGCTGACGGTCGGTCGCCGCTGTCGCACGCGGCGAACTTTGGCGAGCAAGAGGTCGTGATCGAGCTGCTCGAGCACGGCGCAGTCGTGAACGATCGCGACAACAGTGGCAAGACGCCACTGGCGTACGCAGTGAGCCAAGGCGAGACGAGCACAGTCGAGCTGCTGCTGCAGCACAGTGCGTTCGCGTCGCGCGCGCACTCGAGAGCGACCATCGACTGCTTCGTTGCGGCTGTGATGGGCGACGTCGACACGCTCCGGACACTCGTCTCGAACGGCGTCGCAGTCGACACAACGACGGACGACGGACGCACGCTGCTCATGTTCGCGTCCGAGTTTGGTCGGACAGACATGGTGACGTTCCTCCTCGAACGCGGCGCGACGGTGAACGTCAAGGCAAAGGCGAGTCGGTCGCAACAAGACGGCGACACGGCGCTCTTGCTCGCGACGCAGAGCGGATCCGCAGCGATCGTCGACATGCTCCTGAGCGCTGGCGCACGCGCGAACGTCCGAGGCGGCGACAGTGTCGCTGGCGAGACGCCGCTCATTGCAGCAGCGCGCCACGGCTACTTTCGCTGGGTGCCGTCGCTCATGGTGAGTGTCGGCAACTCGGTTCATAGCAATGACGACGCTGAGCAGAGCGAGCATCTGCTCTTGTCTGGGACGCTCGCAACGATGCGCGTGATGTGCAGCACCGACAGCGGCTCGACGTTCGAGTTTGCGGCCATGTGCACGCACGTGGTCGAGCGTCTCGACAGCGTCTGCGCACGTCTGCAGCAGCAGTCGCACGACACGCTCGTGGCGTTTGCTGAGCTCGTCACGCGCGTGTGTCGGCTCTTGTTTGACATTCGCCAGCGACGCTACACGCTCATGTGCTTCACTGCGACGCGGTCGGTCCTGAGTGCGCTCGAGCGCTTCCACAACGAGATCGACGGCTTCGAGCAAGCGCTCCGTCACGCTGCACTGCAATCAACGACGACCAAGGACGACTACAAGTGTGATCGCAGCTGGCACGTGCGCTGGACGACCGACGAGACGCAGCTGCTGAGAGCCTTGGAGCAGGCGCTCGGCTCGGACGACGCGCTCTTGGACCAGCTCGTGTCAGAGAAGCAGCAGCAGGACGCTGCGCTGCTGCTCCAGTTCGAGCTTACAGCGCATCGTTCAGGCATGAGTGCAGCTGTGATCGCAGCGTACGAGCGCGTGCTCTGTCGCTTTGTGTGCGCGAGCTGCCTCGACGCCGCACCGGTCGTGCCTGCGTGGTTCGTCTCGCGCACTGACGTGACGTACTACAAGTGGAACGTCGTGCGCAAGGGCGAAGGGTACCTCCACACGTACTACGAGGGCGAGTGGCAGAACACGTGCGTGACGGTCGAAGAAGGCGACTTTGCGCAGTTCGAGCGCGACGCGACGCAGTGGTTCGCGCTGCGCCATCCGCACGTCGCGACGCTCTTTGGCGCATGCTCAACCGGGTACCGCAAGCTCTTTGTGCTCGAGCGCATGGCTGGCGAGCGCTACTTGGGCAACTACCTCGCGCACAAGCTCAGCGACGCGAGTGACTCGCGTGTCGCCGGCTTGGACCACGCAGCACAGCGGCGCGCACTCGCGCGGCCGTGTCTCCTCGGCGCAGCGCGCGGGCTGCAGTACCTCCACAGCCAAGGCGTGATCCACGGCGATCTCCGGAGCGAGAACATCCTCGTCAGCCCTGACGGACACGTGAAGCTGCGTGGTCTGCGGCTCCTCACGCACCACCGCGCCGGTCGCGAGCGGAGCTGGGCGTACTGGGCGTCGCCCGAGACTGCGATAGACAAGACGACGATGTCGACCAAGTCTGACGTCTTTGCGCTCGGGATGTGCATCTGGGAAGCGCTCATGCGCGACGCGCCAGATGCAACAGACGGCGTCGTGCCGAGTCGTCCCGTTGCGATGCGCGACGCCGAGTGGGCGCTCATCTCGCGCATGTGCGCAGCCGACCCGAGCGACCGCATGGACATCAACGAGGTCGTCGCAGCGCTCGAGGTGATCGTGACGCAGTTGTAGCGAGGAAGAGCGACCGAGTAAGTCACACGTGAGGTGTCCAATAACATTGGACGTCTGTTACCATCGAGGCACGTGCGCTTGAGCGTTCACGAGACCTTGGAAGGTGCGCGTGTGGTTGTGTGTGTAGATGCCTTGCTCACTCGCTCGCTCGAGCTGGCGCTGGAGCTAGAGCGAGGGAGATGAGAGGCAAATCGGAGACTGACGGCATCGCTGCTCCTGGTGCTCCGAGTGTTTGCCAGAGAGGCAGCCATTGCGGTCAGTGCACGCGACACACCGCACCGCACCGACCGACCGCCGACGACAGATCGATCCTGGACAGTCGGTAGCAGTAGCAGTAGCAGTAGTGATGACGATAGCAGGCTCTCGTTCTCGTTGTGGTGCAAGCAAGTACGTCGTCCGTCGGTTGGCTGCTGTCTTCGATGGATATGTGCCACCTAAAGTTCCTACTTGAAGCGTTTTGCGTGGCTCGGCTCTCTCTTGCTCTGCTCTTTTGCCTGGTCCAGTCTCGCTCCGGCCAGCGCGGCCTGGAGTATGAAGCGTGCTGTGCGAAGCGCCGTCGCACGTCCGCTCCTGCTCCTGGTCTTGCTGTTGTTTGTTGCTTGTTGCATGCTGCAAGTGAAGACAAGAGCGACCGACTGACTGACTCGATCGTCCGTTTCGCGTCGTGGGCTATTGATAGCAACGAAAGTATCTTTTCGTTTGACAAGAACCGACTCGCTGCAACGGCCGCTTGGTCGCGCGCTCGTTCTCGCCACGTTCTCGCCATGATCGATTCGGGTTGCATCCATGTGAGCGAGCTCTCGCTGAGCGATGACAATCGCCAAGTCTCCAAGAGCTCGAGCGACGCGATCGAGACGGCTGTGCTACATTGCTATACTACTCCAGTGCGAAGCGAGCGCGAGCACTCAGTCGATCGCTCGCTCGCTCGCCTCTCGTAGCAGCAAAAAGCACTCCCATCCTATCAATCGATCGATCGATGGACGCGCGATCTTCGATCGATGGCTTCAAGCTTTCGGAGATCAGGAGGATGGTGGTCGTGTCAACAGACAAGTCGTTCACTAGTACATCTAGTACGACGACGACGCCGAGTCTTGTAGTGTCGTCGTAGGAGAGAGTAGGAGAGTAGTGTGTACTGTGTGCCTCACTTGGCGCGTGGCGCGCGCGTGTGTGTGGAAAGACAGCAGCCCCGCAAGTCTCAACTCACTCAAGCTGCACATGCGTGAAGTAGTAGCTAGAGTAGCGACCAAGGTGTGCACACGCTCTTTCTCTCTCTCTCTCTCTTGTAGAAGCGCGACGCGCATAGCGTTCAGATGCAGGCTTGCTCTTGGTTGGTTGGTTCCATCCCATGGTTGCGGTGTTGGTGTTCTTCACACGCGCTCCATCGCTCGAGTATCGCGGATCGGTTCTTCGAGCACGGCGTCGTCTCTCAGTCAACCACGTACTAGCCATAGCAATGTCAACACCAAGAGAGAGCGTGAGCCCAGTTCGGTCCAAGCCGTCAGTCGTATAGCATCTAGGCTGGTGGTGGCGGTGGCAGCGTCGACCAGTGCACATACACGGACTGCATTCGCCACCGTGTCTTGCAGACTCGCAAAGGACATAGCTCTCACAGACACGACATGTGGACAGTGACATCCGTGCATGAACATTAGACGACGCTGCCGCGAATCCGACATCGCGCGCATGCGCAAGATCGCGCGCTCGATCTCGCAATCACGATCATCACGATCACGATGGCTGTCTCCGTTGCGCTTGTCCACGCAATGCTTTGGTGCTTTGGTGGTTGAGGATCGCGCCGTGTCGAAGCTTAGTGCACATGCAATGCACAGTGTGTCTGCTCAAACACACACGCAAGACAAGACGAGCAGTTCAAAGCGACCAAAGCAAAGCGACCGAGGTTCCACGTGAAGAACGCACTCGCTCGCTCGAGTGGATCGTGTCGAGAAGAGGAAGGAGCTGCAACGTGGCCAGTCCAATTTCTTCACCAACGAGACGTCCACGCACGAGTCTCTCGCTCGCTCGGTCGCTCGCACAAGGAGCCACAGAGAGCCACAGAGTCACAGCAGACCGGGTGTTGAAGTGCAGGTCTCGCAAAGCGTCGGAGTGGCCACGGATCACGGATCTCGCCTGTTAGCTTGTTGCTTGTTGTGTGGTTCTTGGTTCTTGTCTGTCCTTGACGGTTCAGCCAGGCGGCGCATTGTGTGACCAACTGACAGACCGACCGACTGACTGATCGCCATCTCTCGCTCTTGCCAGTCGAGTTGTAGAGAAAGAGAGAGAGATGGATCCATCCTCGTGTGTCGGTGTGTGTCCAAGAGCACGATCGAGAGCAAGATCGAGTGAGAGTGAGCTCCTCGCAAGCGCAACGCGTACGCAAGCTCTCTCTCTCTCACACACACAACCACGCTGATCTCTCTCTCTCGCTCTCGAGTGCACAGCCAATAGAACTCGCTTGCTGGAACGACCTCAACACACAGCTCACAGCTCACAGCTCACAGCTCACAGCTCACAGCTCACAGCTCACAGCTCACAGCTCACAGCTCACAGCTCACAGCTCACAGCTCACAGCTCACAGCTCACAGCTCACAGCTCACAGCTCACAGCTCACAGCTCACAAAGCAAGGATCCGAGACAGAGAGTGTCAACCATTCCAGCCATTGTATCCACTACCAGGAGACCATCAACAGAGCCTCTCTCACCTCTCTGGCAAGACTCGCACGCTGCCTCGTCTTGCCTGTGCATTGGTGGTGAGCTGTACGTCAGTGTCATGATTAGCAGCTCGACTTGGAAAGCGATCGATCGACAGAGCTGCAGCGCACGATGGCGTCCCGAGTGGCCGTCTCGCTTGCTGCTGCCTCACGCACCGCAATGATCAACGCGCTCATAGCCTTCTGTCGTGAACGACCACTGCCAGAGCAGACACTGTGCGAACAAGTCTAGTCCTTCTCTTTACTTGCTGTCGTATACACACACGCACTACGCCCACACTCACTCGCTCTCTACTACTATCGCGCCGTCCATGTCTCTCTCGTCGCACATCGCACGCACTTCCTGCTCGCTCCTCACTCGCCACGTCCGCCGCTGCTTGCTCGTCGCCACTCTACTCGCGAAGGGATCCTCGGAGAATCTCGAGCTTGCTCCGCGCGTACGTGAGCAAGTCGGGCTGGCGACTCATGAGCTCAGCGAAGCGCTCCATCGTGATCTCGCCGTCGCGGTGCTCGCGCAGGATCGCGTCGACGCTCAGCGGCGCGGCGCCGTAGAACGTCTGGTTGAACCGGAGCATGCTCTCGAGCTCGTGCGCGTCGATCACGCCGTTGTTGTCCGTGTCGTACAGCCGAAAGGCAAAGCGCAAGAGCTCGTCCGTGCTGTCGTGGCGACTAGTGAGCGCGCGGAGACCCATGCAGAGCTCGCGAAAGTCGATCTGGCCATTGCCGTTCGCATCGACGAGCGCAAAGAGCCGCGCGAGGAGCTTCGGGTCGTCCTGCGGGAAGAGCTGCGTCATCTCGTCGAGCGAGATCTGGCCGTCCTGGTTCAGGTCGTGCTTGACAAAGTACCGCACGAGCTTGTCGACGTCGGCGCCGCGGAGGTCGGTGAGGCTCATGACTTCGCCGACGTCCGTGAGCGGTACGACGTGCTCGTGCGCGTACTGACCGACTTGCAAGAGCATCGCGACGTCTTCGAACGCGTGGTTCGTGCACTCGACCCCGAGCGCACGCGCCATGACCTGCCGCACGTTCTCAGCGTAGAGCTCTGGCTGCGCGACTTCTGCCGCCGATGGCACGTACGGCTCGAGGAACTGGACCTCGAGGCGGCTGTACACTTGGCAGAGGAGGCGCAGGACGAGGTAGATGCCCGAGACGCCTGGCGTCCAGCTCACATCAAAGTGCTGGAACGGGTACCGCAGTACGACGGGCTGGCAAGGCACGCCGGCTGTGAACGACCCGACCTTGAACTTGGTGAGGTAGTCCTGGTTCGATGTCGTGCCTTCTGGAAAGATCAGGAGCGGCGGCAAGTCTGGCGCAGCGATGTGCTCAGCGATCTCGCGCAGCGCGTGCTTGCGACCTGCTGCAGTCGTGCGGTCGATCAGAATCGGCTGCGTCGTCTGCACGACTTTGCCGATGAACGGGATGTCGGCGACCTCGGCCTTCATCGCAATGCTCGGCGCGAGGTACGCGAGCAAGAAGAGCCCGTCGACGAACGTGATGTGGTTGCTCACGACAATGCGCGGCATCGTGCTCTTGCGGTCAAAGCCGCGCGGCGCCGTGATCGAGATCCAGTAGAAGCCGCAGACAAAGAGCCCGGCGCGCGTGAGGTACGGCACAGGCGCTGCGAGCCACTGGCGCCAGGCTGGCAGTGGGCGCTTCGCGTGCGTGACCGGGTCCACGCGCTCGAACCCGAGCAACGCGATGTTGCTCACGAGCACAACGACAATGAGGATCACGGCGCAGAGCAAGACGCGCAGCAACGGGACACCGAGCAAGCACATGACGACGATCTTGACACGCTCGTACGTGTCGATTGGCGTGTCGTACTGGAACGGGTTCTTGCGCACGACGTGCGCCGTGTCCGCGACCTTCATGCTGCTGCTGCTGCTGCTGCTGCTCGTGGCAGAGACAGTGGCCGGGCCGCCCGGTAGTGATGCCTGGATCGTGGAGGTCGTCGTCGTCTTCGTGGTTGTCGTCGTGGTCTTGGCGAACGACCCAGCTGTCGTCGCAGTCGCAGCGTACGAGACCGGCGGCGCGACGCTCGTGAGCGGCGTGGTGACTCCCATCCTACTACCTGCGGTCGCTGCTGCTGCTCGTGCGTCTTCTTGCCACTCACTCTTGCAAATGGCGACTTGTGCGTCTAAAAATACCTGTCGAAAAAAAGCTCCTGATTTATGCTCTCAGTAGTAGCCTCTGGGTGTGGGACACACGACGCAAACGTAGCCATCGACATCTGAGACGTGTGCACACCTGAAGAATGAAAAGACGCGACTCATCAAGCGCATTCGAGAGCAGCGAGCGAGACGGCCACTCGGGACGCCATCGTGCGCTGCAGCTCTGTCGATCGATCGCTTTCCAAGTCGAGCTGCTAATCATGACACTGACGTACAGCTCACCACCAATGCACAGGCAAGACGAGGCAGCGTGCGAGTCTTGCCAGAGAGGTGAGAGAGGCTCTGTTGATGGTCTCCTGGTAGTGGATACAATGGCTGGAATGGTTGACACTCTCTGTCTCGGATCCTTGCTTTGTGAGCTGTGAGCTGTGAGCTGTGAGCTGTGAGCTGTGAGCTGTGAGCTGTGAGCTGTGAGCTGTGAGCTGTGAGCTGTGAGCTGTGAGCTGTGAGCTGTGAGCTGTGAGCTGTGAGCTGTGAGCTGTGAGCTGTGAGCTGTGAGCTGTGAGCTGTGAGCTGTGAGCTGTGAGCTGTGAGCTGTGTGTTGAGGTCGTTCCAGCAAGCGAGTTCTATTGGCTGTGCACTCGAGAGCGAGAGAGAGAGATCAGCGTGGTTGTGTGTGTGAGAGAGAGAGAGCTTGCGTACGCGTTGCGCTTGCGAGGAGCTCACTCTCACTCGATCTTGCTCTCGATCGTGCTCTTGGACACACACCGACACACGAGGATGGATCCATCTCTCTCTCTTTCTCTACAACTCGACTGGCAAGAGCGAGAGATGGCGATCAGTCAGTCGGTCGGTCTGTCAGTTGGTCACACAATGCGCCGCCTGGCTGAACCGTCAAGGACAGACAAGAACCAAGAACCACACAACAAGCAACAAGCTAACAGGCGAGATCCGTGATCCGTGGCCACTCCGACGCTTTGCGAGACCTGCACTTCAACACCCGGTCTGCTGTGACTCTGTGGCTCTCTGTGGCTCCTTGTGCGAGCGACCGAGCGAGCGAGAGACTCGTGCGTGGACGTCTCGTTGGTGAAGAAATTGGACTGGCCACGTTGCAGCTCCTTCCTCTTCTCGACACGATCCACTCGAGCGAGCGAGTGCGTTCTTCACGTGGAACCTCGGTCGCTTTGCTTTGGTCGCTTTGAACTGCTCGTCTTGTCTTGCGTGTGTGTTTGAGCAGACACACTGTGCATTGCATGTGCACTAAGCTTCGACACGGCGCGATCCTCAACCACCAAAGCACCAAAGCATTGCGTGGACAAGCGCAACGGAGACAGCCATCGTGATCGTGATGATCGTGATTGCGAGATCGAGCGCGCGATCTTGCGCATGCGCGCGATGTCGGATTCGCGGCAGCGTCGTCTAATGTTCATGCACGGATGTCACTGTCCACATGTCGTGTCTGTGAGAGCTATGTCCTTTGCGAGTCTGCAAGACACGGTGGCGAATGCAGTCCGTGTATGTGCACTGGTCGACGCTGCCACCGCCACCACCAGCCTAGATGCTATACGACTGACGGCTTGGACCGAACTGGGCTCACGCTCTCTCTTGGTGTTGACATTGCTATGGCTAGTACGTGGTTGACTGAGAGACGACGCCGTGCTCGAAGAACCGATCCGCGATACTCGAGCGATGGAGCGCGTGTGAAGAACACCAACACCGCAACCATGGGATGGAACCAACCAACCAAGAGCAAGCCTGCATCTGAACGCTATGCGCGTCGCGCTTCTACAAGAGAGAGAGAGAGAGAAAGAGCGTGTGCACACCTTGGTCGCTACTCTAGCTACTACTTCACGCATGTGCAGCTTGAGTGAGTTGAGACTTGCGGGGCTGCTGTCTTTCCACACACACGCGCGCGCCACGCGCCAAGTGAGGCACACAGTACACACTACTCTCCTACTCTCTCCTACGACGACACTACAAGACTCGGCGTCGTCGTCGTACTAGATGTACTAGTGAACGACTTGTCTGTTGACACGACCACCATCCTCCTGATCTCCGAAAGCTTGAAGCCATCGATCGAAGATCGCGCGTCCATCGATCGATCGATTGATAGGATGGGAGTGCTTTTTGCTGCTACGAGAGGCGAGCGAGCGAGCGATCGACTGAGTGCTCGCGCTCGCTTCGCACTGGAGTAGTATAGCAATGTAGCACAGCCGTCTCGATCGCGTCGCTCGAGCTCTTGGAGACTTGGCGATTGTCATCGCTCAGCGAGAGCTCGCTCACATGGATGCAACCCGAATCGATCATGGCGAGAACGTGGCGAGAACGAGCGCGCGACCAAGCGGCCGTTGCAGCGAGTCGGTTCTTGTCAAACGAAAAGATACTTTCGTTGCTATCAATAGCCCACGACGCGAAACGGACGATCGAGTCAGTCAGTCGGTCGCTCTTGTCTTCACTTGCAGCATGCAACAAGCAACAAACAACAGCAAGACCAGGAGCAGGAGCGGACGTGCGACGGCGCTTCGCACAGCACGCTTCATACTCCAGGCCGCGCTGGCCGGAGCGAGACTGGACCAGGCAAAAGAGCAGAGCAAGAGAGAGCCGAGCCACGCAAAACGCTTCAAGTAGGAACTTTAGGTGGCACATATCCATCGAAGACAGCAGCCAACCGACGGACGACGTACTTGCTTGCACCACAACGAGAACGAGAGCCTGCTATCGTCATCACTACTGCTACTGCTACTGCTACCGACTGTCCAGGATCGATCTGTCGTCGGCGGTCGGTCGGTGCGGTGCGGTGTGTCGCGTGCACTGACCGCAATGGCTGCCTCTCTGGCAAACACTCGGAGCACCAGGAGCAGCGATGCCGTCAGTCTCCGATTTGCCTCTCATCTCCCTCGCTCTAGCTCCAGCGCCAGCTCGAGCGAGCGAGTGAGCAAGGCATCTACACACACAACCACACGCGCACCTTCCAAGGTCTCGTGAACTCGCTCGCTTGCACTAGTGCGTGAGACTCCGTCCGTTCTCCTGCACTTGCCAAGTTGCCACGACATCGACAAATATGGTCGCACCTCAAGTCCTGAACGACGTCGTCTTCTCGATCATGCCGACAAACCCAAAGAAGAAGCTCTGCCCGGCCAACAAAGGTGCGTCTTCCCGACCGCTTGGTTGGTGTCTTGGACTCTGCGACTCGAGTGTCAAGCGTGTCGTCGGCAGCACACTCACGTCCTCCTTCTTCTTCGCTCTCTCTTGTTCGTTGCAGTCATTGTGCTCGGAGCTAGCGGTGTTGGCAAGACCACGCTCGTACACCGCCTCGCGTCCAAGGACTGCGGCAGCGAGCTCACGCCGTCGTCGCTCATGGGCGACTACCTCGAGCGCGTGGCAGTCGTCGCGAACGAGACGCAGCTCGTGAAGCTCCAGCTCTGGGACACAGCGAGCCAGTGCAAGTTTGGCGGTGCCGCCGCGCTGCCCAAGGCGTACTACCGCCACGCCCGCGGCGCTGTGCTCGTGTACGACGCAACGAGCCGTGCGAGCTTTGACGAGGTGCTCTCGACGTGGCTTGCGCCGCTCGAGGACTTGTACAACGGCTGCGCGTTCTCGCTCACGCTCGTTGCGACCAAGTGTGACCGCGAGCGGCAAGTGACGCCAGAAGACGGCGAGAGACTCGCAGCGCTGCTCGGTGCTGATCGCTACTTTGAGGTCTCGACAACGAGCAGCGCACGCGCAGTCGACGAGTGCGTCCGTGGGATCGCAGAAAGCGTCGCAGCGAGCACGACCTGGAGCATCTGCATGAGCGCAGTCGCCGCGGCGCGCACGCAGCTCCGTGCGAACCGCATGCGCGAAGCAGCAGCAACTGCAGCAGCACCAGCGACGCCAGTCGAGTGCCCAGCGCCAGCACCGAGCGTGTTGACGGCAGCCAAGCACCTGACGATCGTGACTACTGTGCGCATCGCTGAGCCGGAGCCGGAGGAGCTCGAAGGACTTTGGTTCGAGACGCGCAAGCTGCGGAGTCCGTCGGTGCACGCAACCGCGCGTGACGCTCTGGCGTCGTCTTCAGCACTCGCAGCGATCTGGTCGCAGCTCCTCCAGACGCACTCGGTCGAGCGCAAGGTGCTCGTCGGCTCGACAGCGCTGCTGCTCTCGGTGCCGATCGTCCTGCTCCTGCTCCTGGTGCTGTCGGCGCTTCATGGTAGCACCGGCATCGGCATCGGCATCAGCGGGAGCGTCGCGATCGAGTGGCTCGAGCGTCTCGGCGAAGCGTGCTCGTCACTCGCAGTCTCGAGCGGCGTTTGAGCTGTCGCATTCCTGTCGTCGTCGCTGCTGTCGAGGGGCTTGCGTGTCTGTGTGTGCTCTATGATCCATCATCACTCCATCAATGAACGATCCCCATCGGTCATCGATCCGCTGACTTGATTCTCTCGGTCATGCGAGCGAGGTGCTCTGTGTGTCGCGCGCGTCATGTAGAGCCGGCATTTAGAGCACCGACGTCATCGACGCCGAGCTCGAGGCGTTCATGCGCTGACGTGCTCATCAAGCATTTTTAGTGTCGAGAGATCAGGTCGACAGTCGAGCGCGCAAATACTGGCACATAGTAGAAGTCATATCTTTTACAGTAAAGAAAATGAGTACTGCACGCTGTAATAGTGAATGCAATGCTAATCAAACACTGACAACTCAATACAATCTCGATACAACTGACCTGTAGCAATGCATCGCTCGACACCCATAGGGATCCAGCGAGATCAGAAATCCGCGTCACACAGACACACAGTTCGTCGACGAAGTCCCGACTTGACGCGCGCGACACACGTTCGCACTCGCACTCGCTTCAGTCTCGCTTGTCTGTCTGTCTGTCTGTCACGCTCGGTGCACGAGCGCTTCCTGCGCGAGCATGGGAAGCGTCGACGCAAGCAAACTCGCGGTCGCTGCTCGCATCTTCATTCCGAAACTTGCATCTCCGTGCAACAACAACCACAACACCAGCAACAGCAGCTACGACTCGAGCAGCGACCAGCTCCTCGATCTGCACTCCAAGCAACAACAACACACAACAACAAACAACAACAGCAGCCATGGTCCTGAACGGCTCCCTCGCAATCACTGGTGCGTCCACACTACAGTGTCCATACACAAGTACATGTACGCGAGGCTGACAGACCTCGTCTATTGTATGTGAACAGTCCACCGCATCGAAGCGCAGCAGCCCAAGCCAGTGCCGGGCGACGACGCGCCGCCGCAGCACGAGGACCACAACGTCAACTTCTCGCTCGCCGGCCAGGCCAAGCACACCAAGTTCAACAAGGACGACGCGGACATTGAGGACACGCTCACTTTGTACGTCCAGTGCTCTCTACTCGTGCTCTTGCGTGGCTTGCAAGCTCCTCCTACATGACTGCACAAAGGAACGGTGGACTCACACGTGACGCCTCTGGTTGTGTGCTATGGCAGCGACCTCAAGGACGTGAGCGACACGGAGGCCGTGCTCATGGAGATCAACACGCACGCGAAGAACAAGAAGGGCGTGGCGCCGCTCGTGGCGAACAAGGTGCCGCTGAGCAACTTCATCGCCAACATGAAGAACATCGTGATCACGTTCACGGTCTCTGCGCCGACGGCGCGCACCGTGCGCGTGTACTTGAGCTCGCAGTGGGCACCGGCGGCGCCAGCGGCCAAGACGGCGACGCAGGCGGCGGCGACCAAGACGACGACGACGACGACGACGACCGAGGAGAAGAAGACGGTCGCCGCGGTCGCTGAGACGGCGCAGGCGGTCGAGAGCGCCAAGACGACGCTCCTGGGCAACCCGCAGCCGCTCCCGGTCGCGGTCTACGAGGCGCACCGCCCGTGGTTCCTCCGCGCGTCGTACTACTACGACACGACCAAGCACGTGTACGCGTACACGACGAGCTTCCGCGTGCTCTCGGGCCTCGCGCGCTTCAATGAGTCGAACGTGAACGCCGTGCTGAGCAAGGTGAGCGGCAAGACGCTGCACGACTTGGACGCGCAGCTGCTCGTGCCGGTGCTCGGCGCGCTCGACAACAAGGTCGACGCGACGCTCACGACGGTCGTGACGACGCTCGCGGCCGGCCAGCAGCTCGTGCTCAAGACCAAGGACGCGGCGGTGGTCAAGGTCGTGAACGTCGCGAGCACGACGGCGTCCGGCGTCGGCAAGGCCAAGAACTACACGACGAGCAAGATCGTGAGCGCGTCGTCGGCCGCGTACGCGACGGCGGCGGCGGCGACCGAGTACACGACGAGCACGGTCGCGAGCGTCACGGCGTCGACGTACAAGACGGCCAAGGGCGTGACGTTCACGGTCCTGAGCCACGTGCCGATCCTCGGCGCCAAGATCCGCGCGTAAGCGGCCAGCCTCATGGGCTGACAAGCGACCGACGGCTCGCACGTGATCACGGCTCACGACGCCCGAGCGTGCCACGACACCGAGAACGAGAAGACGAGAAGACGAGAAGAAGAAGAGAACGAGACGAACCGACAGGAAGCAGCGCTGGGCACGCGGCACGGCCACTGAGTCGCGGCGCTGGGCGTATTTATCATCGTTGGTCCGGCGCGTTGAGAGACAGACGTGGCGTGGCGTGTCGTGAGCGTGGCTGTGCGCCACGACGGAAGACTGAAGACTGAAGACTGAAGAAAGAGAGTGAGACTGAGAGAGTGAGAGAGTGAGAGTGAAGAGAGTGCCTTGTATGTGTGCGTCGTCGCGTAAGCGGATCGCTCCAGATCGAATGTCGAGCGTCCGTCGATTGATTCTGCAGTCTCACGCCTTCGAGTGGCGCTTGCTTGTCTGGTCTTGCGGTTGGTTATTCGAGTGTCGGTCGAGTGTCGGTCGAGTGTCGTTCGAGTGGACTCGCAGACGCACTCGCACGAGAGTTGGCGTGATGTCGCCCTCTCTATCGGTCTATCTATCAGTCGACTGGTCGATCGATCTCGGTCAATCGAGAGAGAGTGTGCTCGTCTCTAGTTCTGCGTGGCAGTGCTTGTTGCGATCGAACGAGGGAGCCATCGTAAGCCAGAGCACGAGATGCCATCGAATCAAGTCTGAGCGAGTGTCTTGCCTCCAGCACACAACACACTTGTCAGCAACACTTGCACAAGCAAGACTTGCTCAGGCGCAGCAACAACAACAAGCAAGTCTTACTTCACTTGCTCAGATACAACAACAGTAACAACAGACAACATGCTACAAGCAAGCAAGCAAGACGTGCTCGGATCATCATGATGATGGTAGTGCAAGTGCGTGTGTTGAATAGATTAGATGTGGAATGAATGGAAAGTAGCAACGGCGCTCGCACGTCACGCGTCCTACGACTGTGCGCGAGTACCGGAACACTGCGAGAGCACAGAAGCGCCAAGTACGACTGCGACGCGCACTGCCAATGGCGAATGGTCAATGACCAACAGCTGATGGTCGTCTACAGCGACGACGGCTTCTGCGCCAAGAGCGCCTTGATGTCGTCTTCGAACGAGAACGGCAGGTCCTTGGGCGCGTAGCGCTTGTACGGCTGGCCGTTGCGGTCGACGAGGAACTTGGTGAAGTTCCACTTGACAAAGTTCCCGAACGAGCCCGGGAGCTTCGCCTTGAGGTACGTGAACACCGGCCGCGCGTCCGCGCCGTTCACGTCGTGCTTCTCAAAGAACGGGAACTCGCACTTGTACTGCTTCACGAACTCCATGATCTCGTCGTGCGTCCCTGGCTCCTGGTTCGCAAACTGGTTGCACGGGAACGCGAGGATCGCGAGGCCTTCGTCGCGGTACTTGCGGTCGAGCTCCGCGAGCTCTGGGTAGTTCGTCGGCGTGAGGCCGCACTTGCTCGAGACGTTCACGATGAGCAGGACCTTGCCCTTGTACGCGTCCATGGACACCTCCTTGCCGCTCATGTCAAAGTCCTTGAGCTCGTAGATCGACTGCACGCTCTCGACATTCACGTTGAACGCCTCGCGGTACGTCGCGCCGGCGTTGATAATCGCGTTGAGCCACTCGTTCTGCAGCGCCTTGGACGGCGTGCCGACCACGACGCTCGCGACCGCGTTGCTCACCTTCACGCCGTGCTCGATCGCGTCGTCAAACTGCACGGACGCGTCCGCGAGGTCCACGGTCTCGCTCGCGCTCTCGGCATAGTCGCTGTCGAAGAAGAACAGCGCCTTGCGCTTGTCGTTCGCCACGACGTACGCGTCCTTGGCGCCGAAGAACGACTTGCCCGGGCGCTTGAGCACGCCGGCTTGGATCGCGCCGTCGCGCACGCTCCAGACCGACACCTCGCTCGCGTCGCGGCCAGCGAGCGCAGCGTCCGTCGGGACAAACACGGTCGACGCGTCGTCCGCAAAGCCGCTGAGCTTCGTCGCGAACTCGGCGTGCTTCTCGTGGTGCGCGGCCACGAAGCCGCTGAGCACGAGCGCGTCGGCGAGCGACTTGGCCTGGTCCGCAGGCGTCGCGAGCTGCTTGGCGATCGCGTCGACGAGGCGGTCGCTCTTGACGCCGACGACCGAGCGCAGCAGTCCGACCGACTGCTTCGTGAACACCTTGTTCTGCACGAGCGCGTCCGTGAGCGCAGTCACTTGCGCCTGCACCTCGGGCGCGAGCTTCTGGAACTGCTTGTAGCGGTCAAACACGCGGCCCTGGAGTGCGCTCATTGTTGTCGTGGTGGCTGTTGTTGTGGTGGTGGTGGCGGTGGCGGTGGTTGCTGTCGACTGATGCGCTTGGCTTGACTTGCGAGGGCGAGCGCGAGATCGAGAATGCGCGATGTGCTGGATGAGAGCGACCAAGATCGATCGATTGAGCAGCTGAGACTGACACACACGACACGTTCGTCGTCGGCGTCGGCGTCGGTAGCAGCAAGTGTGCGTAAGTGTGTGAGTGTGTGTGTGTGTGTGTGTTTGCTGCCAAGTCAGTCGGCGTCAACGAGCTATTTGATGCGAGCGAGCAGCACAGTCGAAAGGCAGTGCAGATGGCGTGTGGCATCGAGTCCAACATTCGTACTGAAAGCAAGTGAGCGTTGTCCATGACAAGTCCGATTTGTTTTCGTCATTCACCCGAGGACTTCAAAAACCCGAGTCGACTCAGCCCAAGATGGAGTCAAAGCCACGTCACGCTTTCGAATCATGCATTTATGAATGCGACACGCATCTGTCGCAAATATAACGGTCTTCCCGAAATGATCAAGACCAAAAAATGCTTTCAAACAACACACTTTCAAAACGATGCACTTTTGTCGATATTGTACTTTGCATTGTGCTGTTTGAAAGAGCAATATCTTTCGACGTATTTGACAACGATTATCCTATTATCAAGCCAAGTAGTAAAAGGTGGCCACACTGTTTTCGACAGCAGCGTTTGCACATCGTTTCAGTTGTCTACATCTTGTCTCCTTCACGACGACAAGGACCGCAAGAAGTGCAAGAACGACATACATCCCTCTTGCAATATGGCTTATTAACTACCGCATTAAACGCAGTACCGATGACAAAAATGTATCAACTCGAGACTTCGTGAGCTCAATGATTAAAACTATCGCTGTGTGCGACAAAGTCTGCTAGTTAAACGTGCTCTGAGTCGAATTTGGTGCCGTGGCAACGTGAGCTGGTGTTGACCTTGAGTAACCATACCTATCCAATAAGGTGCTGCAAAAACAGAACACCAGAGCGATTTGAACACTGAGCATCGACTCGTTGAGCCATGAAACGACCAGCGGTCAGCCTTTGTTAGGTCATAACAGCGGTCGATTCCATTGTCGAGAGCGCAGGCGCAGTGTTTCGAGAGAAGCCTTCTCACAACCGTCTCTTGCCAGGTTGCGATTGGAGTGCGTGGTCGCAGTGCGATCCTGGTCGGTAACCGTCTTTGTCCCGCCTTATATGGTTGGTAACGCAATCAAGAACTACATCGCCGTCGCGGCACTTCGCCCCGTTGTCGCCACTCTTTAATTTTGTATCTGGTCTCTTTATGACAATAGCATCTGCGGCTGGTACTTTGCGCCCGTTGTCGTCTGTGGTACGTGCGGGGGGGGGGGGGGCAAACACCGCCGTAGGACTGCGACGACATGTGGCACCAGTCGGTTTCAAATCGGGTAGGATGTGATTTTACGCTGCAACCACGCTCGTGAGAGCAACAAACACGCGGTAATATCTACCTTTTGAGCTGTAGTCAGACGCGCGAGCGAGGGTTTTGACCAGGTAGCTCGGTGGTCAGGAATCCAGGAAGAAACTCGTACAGATTTTTAAACGACTTGAGGGCCGTAGTCGAGTTGTATTGCTGAGTGGATCTTTACAACGAAGGTGAATGATCGCTGACGTCAACATTGTTGACGGCGGCCAGGGAGTGCGGGACTTGAGCTTGCGCGCTTGAGTGAGGTCATACATGACTAGTTATGATCCCGAACAGCTCTCTCATGAGTCAAGACATTTAGGTGACTATACAGACGCAGGTCGACGAATGGCGAAGACCCATCGCGCTAAAGTACCATTTCCAAGGAGAGATGGAGCCAGCCTTTGAGCCTGCACTCTTTGTAGGTGGCTTGAGTGTAAGCGTAACAAACCACTCAAACATTTCTCCCGTGCGCACCCATATCTTTTAATTGCCCGAATAGCGAGCTGCTTGATTGCCTTCGCCCGTCGTTGAACGCCAAGTCCTTTAGAAACAGCGAGCTGGATTTGCCTGGGGCAAAGAATTAGAACAAGTGTGCGGCCGTGCAGACGCATGAGATTAAGTTTTTTATCGCGACTGAACGGATGACAACAACGGCATCATATACTGGGACTCGCAAGACCCATCTTATTCACAAGTAAAGACACATAGGTTATTTTGAGAGCAAGAGCTCTAGGGTCTTTGAGCGTGTTGGGAGTGCTGTAGAGGTCGGATCGAGTCCAGACTTCGTATACTACTGCCATGTGGCTTATTCTATCATATGCAAGTGAAAAGGTCGAGTGAGAGTGCGTGTGCCCACGTCTGATGGACACTTTGGCTATTGGATTATTCTCAAACATACGAGAATATCGAACTTTTTTACTTTCAACCCATTTAGGGTATAGCTTTAGAGTTGTTGTGGGTTTTGAATTGTGATGCTTTTCTTACGGTTTGAGATCAATATGATTCAGAGCAATACATAGTTAAAGTCGGTCAGCGTCCATGCAACAATTGTTCAAGACATCAAAACCCGGCGTAGACATTCCAACGTAACAAATACAAAACAGATTCAAGTGTGGCGACAACGGGGCGAAGTGCCGCGACGGCGATGGAGTTCTTAATTGCGTTACCAACCATACCGTAACTATACAAACAACGAGGATCGTTTGAATCGATTCAGATAGCAAGGCCAATTATGCTGTTGAGTGAGCAGATTAGTCAGTATAGCAGTACGTTTGTTTGTGGGTTGCGCTCAACGCTCGACACGTGGCCCATACAATAACAACAGCGCGCGCCAACGCCCCCTCCACCACTCAAGCACCCAGCAGCAGCAGCAGACGCCACGCGGCGCAGCGGCAGCAGACACCGCGCGGCGCAGGAGCAGCAGCGGCAGTGGCGGCGGCGTGTGCAAAACCGCGAGAGAGCACGCATAACGCCAGACACAGCACACGAGTCGCAAGAGAGAACACGCGGCAGCGCGGGCGAATCGCTGCTCGCGGCGCTCCTTGTTCGCGCATCGCGCCAGGCGCAGCAAGAGCAGCACCAGCAGCAGCAGCAGCACCAGCAGCTGCAGCAGCACTGCCGGCCGCAGCAGCATTAGTGCGGGTGTTCGCGCAAGTATGCGTTCGAGTGTATGTGGATTTGTGTGACTACATGTTTTGCAGAGCGTCAGTGAGCGAAACGCGAGGCGCTCAAGTCGATCGATGTTCATGTTTGCATGTTGTATTATCAACGAGCGAGCACCAACACAGCGAACGCAGCACGCGCAACAACAGCGACGCCAGCTACAGCAACAGCAACAACGACACGTGAATAGCAGCAAGGACTGCATCACGTTGCTCAAGGCGGCGCTCGCGTATATATCGTCCATGTGGATGTCTGTATCGTGTATGTTTGCGCGCATACGTGTGTGTCGCAACTCCATGTGCGCGCGTACAATCGAGTATCAATGAGCAAGCATGGGCGAGACACTCTCATTGCACATATATGTTGTATATCGTGTGCCAAGTTCCACCATGCGAACAACAGAACGCCCTCGCATCAGAACACACAGCCACATTCCGGCAGTATATTGAGCGAACACGTGCAACGAAGACATCAGCAGCACCACGGCGACGAGTACAGACACAGGTGCGAGTGCGAGTGCGTGAGTGCGTAGAGAGTGGGTGTGCGATCGAGTGCGAGCGCCAACGCGATCTTACGTGTCTACAAGAGTGAGCGCAATCGAGAGCGAGTGCAAGCTCGAGTGGATGTGTGAGTGTGAGTGCAAGCAAGTATCTCGAATGCACGCGTGTGTGTGAGCGCCATTGCGAGACGGAGTGCGAGAGCATGTGAGAGCGCGAGTGTGAGCGCTTGTCTGAGCTTGAACGCGAGTGTGAATGCGTGTGTCCGGCGAAATTGGAGTGTGAGCGCCAACATCAGTGCGACCGTGATCTCGGGCATGAGTGTGAGTGTGATTGCACGCGCGTGAGGCGATCGCGACAGTGAGTGCGAGTGTTTATGCCGGTGTGAGCAAGAACGCCAATAACACAAGCGAGCGCAAGTGAATGTGCGAGTGCTGGATTGAGCTCGAGTGTGAGTGCAAGCTCAAAAGCCAATGTGTACTGCTATGCATGTAGTCATCTGACTGTCGAGTCGCTCAAGCTCAAGCCTCACTCGCGCGCTTGCCACGGGACGCGAGGACGTCGAGCGACTGGACCGGCGTCGGGTCGACAACGCGCTCGGCCGCACGGCGCGCCTGGAAAGCTGCAATGCGATCGTCGAGCTTGCCTGCCAGGTGGAGCTCGCGCATGTCGCGAAGCACGGTGCCAACGCTCGATGCCTTCTTTCCGTGCTCGCGAATGAAGGCGAGCAACGCAGACTCTGCCGCCTCGCCGAGCGCATGCACCTCGTCGCGGTACGTTGTGCTCGTCTCGAGCAGCATGTATCCGTCGAGGAAGAGCCGCATGTATGCCGTGAGATGGCGAGCCTCGAACCGGCGCTGTCGCTCGCCAGATTCCCATAGTCTCGGCTCGCTCGTGTACCATTGGTACCACAACGCGACCGGGCTTGTGGGAGCCGCCTTCTTGCGCTTCTTTGGCGGCGGCGTGTCGTTTTGCGAGCGGCGCTCTTGAACAGGCTGCTTCTCATGCGCCGCCTTTGCGCGCTCATCCATCAGAGCACTCTCGACGACACGCAGCCGCTCTGAGAGCTTCCTGTTCATGGCGATGAGCTCGGCCACGATCACGGCCGAGTGCTCGTTCGCGCAGCTGCCTACCGCTCCACACACGTTGCTCGACACCGCCGCGCCACCTGCCGCGGCTCCTTCGTGCGCGCCTGTGCCGGCGGCTCCGTTGCTTGCGCCGCATGTGCTCTCTGCGCCTCGCTCAATCGCGCCATTGCGAGCAAGCTCAAGCGTCGAGGACCACGCGAGCAGCTGCAGCGCGTCGAAGCCTGCAATGACAGCGATCTCTTCGAGCCGGCGCACGAGCGGCGCATCACTGCGCAGCGCTTTCGCGCGCGGGAAGTGCAGCACGAGCGTGACTGTAAGTGTGTCCAGCACGCGCGCGTCGACAACGAGCTCCTGGCGCACGTGCGACGTGGACACAGCGAACAAGTGGTCGCGCAGACGCGCCAGACCCGCTTGTGTGCGCGAGTCGAGACGACTTGTGCTCACACACGCCGGTCGCTGATCAGGCAGCCAACCGGACAGCACGCGCGCGACCTTGCGATCCTCCCGAGGGGTATTAAAGATGTAAGCAAACCCTTTGTTGGTCGCTGACATGCTCCAACCCCCTCGGTCGAGGATCCATTGCGCCGCGAGCCGATCATCGCCATTCGCGTGCTGGGCACCGCCGCGCCGGAACGAATGCGATGTCATCCGCTCAGTCACATGGCACGGCGGCACTAGCCTCTTGAGGAGCCGGTTAATGTACGCGTGAACGCCCACTTCCGCCTTGATCGTCTTCGTCGTTGTGCTTGTGTCTTTGTCGTCCTTGCTTGCGCTTGTCCTTGGAGTTGGCTTGGTCTTGGTCGTCGTCGCCTTGCGCAGCTCACTGGCGTCCGCCTCGAGCAACGCAAAGAGCGGCGCTGCTTCGTCCGTTACGATCGCCGCTGGTGTCGAGAGCGCGGGCAGCTGGCTCAGGAGCGCCGGCGACGGCGCGTTCTGCATTGCGAGCGCCGCGGCGAGCGCGAACAGCGGGCACACAAGGAAGCTCGCGACGTCCGGCACGAGTGCGAGGCCTTGCTCTTGCGCCGTCTTGACTCGCAGCAAGCGCACAAAGAGCGTGCCGTCTGCCGCCATTGACAGGTGCTCTTTGCGCGCATGCACAAGGTCCGATGCACGCCCAAAGCAGTGCCACATTAAACAAATCAATGCAGCATCCTGATAGTCTCTTTCATTCACTCCATTGACATACATGAACTCCATCAGCACGCTCAAATCATCCTTTGTGCACGCAGGAGCAGAATGAACAAATACGCCTTCTGTTCGCTTTTTACACGCACGCTGCAATACATTCGCTTTACCAACCAGTGCACTCTCTGCATACGCACGCTGCTCAGGATGCATTCCAATCAACCACACTTTCACAGCACGCCAGTACGCCACCACAGAATTGAACATCAATGGACTGCCATCTGCGCGGTTGCTGCTCGCAAGGAACAGACCAAAGCGCTCGAGCACTGCAACAAGGCGCACGCCAGACTCATCAGCTCTGATGCAAGCATGGACGTAGTCCTCACTCACATCTTGCTCCGCCAAGAAGCGAGCAAACGAGCTGAGCGCCGAGGCGCGTGCTTTGCGCGTGTTCGCCGGCACCAAAGCGTCCATGCTGGCAAATTCAAAAGTGAGAACAGGATGTCAAGGTCCAAAGGCGCCCGGCTTACGTGGTCCACTCTAATTCTGTGCTCTCTTTTCTAGGACTCGGCCATGTAGTCCGAACTGTGTGGATATTATTTAGTCATGCACTTTCACTTGACTTGAGTAGAAGCAGACACATACCTCGAAAACGATTCGGACCATTTATTGGTCCGAATGGTCCGAACTGAAATCGTTTTTACGGAGCACAGTGATTGGCTAAAATCTGTGCCTTCTCCCGCCTGATTGGACAAAAGTTGCAGCTCAAAGAGACCAACACTCGCTCGGTCAGAATGGTGACTATATTCATCCATACCATGCAAACGCGGACATGACACACGATTCGGACAATCATTCCGACAATGTGTAAAAACGTAAGAACTGCTGTTTTGTAATTACTGTTCTGTCTGGGCTGGGCCTATTTTGTTTTCGCATTGCCACGAGACGCAACTTGCCGCGCAGCACGAGACCAAGACAGCGCGAGACGCAAGACGCAAGACGACACGAGAAGCAAGACGACACGAAACGCAAGGGAGCGCAAGACGCAAGACGGACGAGAAGATGCTGCCAACAAGCATCGGTACGAGTGAAGGAGGTGCGAGCACATATACTACCGTCCGCCAATGCATGTGCGTGTGTGTATGCATCGCCTGGCACACGGAGTGTCATACCATGCAGGCGACGAGTCCAAGAGACTCTTTGTGTGTATGCACACTGTTCTACAGTGCGGCAGTGTGCGCACCGCGTGTGAACACGTGCGAGGCAACTCTGGAAGCGTGTTTGGAGTGTTTATATGAGTATTTGTATCGGCGCGCTGCTCGCGCCGTACATTTCGCAACGGCACGACTGCACACATCACAAGCAGCCTCAACGACGATGACTGCGAGCATTGCAGGTCACCAGACTGCTCTCGAGTGCAAGCTAGTGCGTTCGGAACGATTCCAGGGCTGGTGTGTGTCTGCACATTGCGCGTGTTTTTTATATGGGATTTTGTATTGAAGCCAACCTTCAGCAAGAAGCTCGGCGACTACTTCGCAAAACACCACCGATCGACATCGCGAGCGTCCACGCCAAGCAAAAGCAACGAACGACCGCATGTCGGCTTCGAGCATCAGCGTGATTCAATAGCGACACCTCAACAGCGAACACCACTACCAGCGGTACTACGAGCGCGTCTGCGTCTGTGTTCGTGTGCATACGACTGTGCGACTGTGTGTGTAAGCGTGCAAGCGCAAATGTGTATGCCATGCGTGCATGATAGCTCGTCGGCGTGTGCATTGGCGTGTACGAGTGCATTTGTCCATGTGAACGTGTCTTCACATGCACGTCAAGCAACGAGTATACGAGTGGACGCGCCTCTGCATCGAGGCAACAAGCTCAAATAGCTACACCGCAAGAAGCGAGCAGCAGCACCACTGCACCACGATCAACCACAGCAGAATCCAGCTCCAAAACAGCGAGCAGCGGCAGGACATTTACATCACAACCGATGACAACTCCAACGAACCGCATTCGCGCGTCACGATGAACAACAACAATGACTCCGCTCACTTGCACGCCAGCAACAAGTGGCGCGCTGTTGATACATGAACCACGGGCAGCGCGCACTCGGTACTGTCAGGGTTGCGACCACTCAACAGCACGACAGCGACATTCAGGCGTGAGCGCCCGACTACTACGCGTCTCCGGATGTGAGCGTGAGTGCGAATACGACTGCATCTGCGCGTGCGTGTGCATCGTGTGCGACTGAATCTTCTGGATTGGTGCGTGGACTTGAGCGACTTCGAGTGCTTGTCCGACTCAACATGTCACTCGGCGACTTCACCAGCGCGCATGACGGCAGACATACCAGCAGAGACAGCGATTCCTGTACGGCGACAGCATGCATGTACAGCAACCTCAACCGTTGATCCACGTCGTCGAAGACGACGACGATTGCGAGATGGACAACATGTGCGGCACCGACACGAACGTGAACGACGACAATGAATGAACGACAACTTCATTGCGACTATGACTCGTGAGCGCCAATGCGGGAGTGAACCAAACGATGGAGTACGTGTTCCTGAAGCAAATAGCTGAGTGCTCTACACTTGAGCTGTCTGCTCGACCGCAGCTATGTTGCTTTGCTCTTCAGGGAGATCGGCTGGCGCAAGGGCGTCGACAACAAAGCCAGGAAAGGGGTCGACGACCAATCCGTTGCGGCGGGCAGACTGGAACGCGTGGATCTTATCGTTCAGTGCGCCGTCGTTGTGCAGGCGGCGCAGCGTCTTCAGCGCTGTCCCGACAGCTCCACCGCGCGCACCACGTTCCTCAAAGAACGCAGCGACGGCGCTGCTTGCGCGCTTTCCGACGCGGAGGACTGCGTCGTGGTAGTCAGGCGAGTCGCGGTCGAGAACGTACGGGCCCGCGAACAGGCGCATGTACGAGACGATCGCACGGAAGAGCGAGCGGTGTTGCCTGTCTCGAGATGCGAAAGCGACCGGGCTGGATGAGAACAACTCGTACCAAGCGTCGACGAGGTTCGTTGGCGCAGCTTTTCGCCGCTTTGCTGGTTGTTTGCTAGCGTCGTTGCTGACTCTCTTGCGTACAACACTCGCAGCAGGAGCGTTCACGACGGGCGCAGACATCGACACCTTCGCCTCGAGCTGCTGGACTCGCTCGCTCAAGCCGTGGTTCAGCGAGATCAGCTCGTCAATGAGCGCGGACTGCTGCTTGAGCATCGCGAGGTGCTTGGGATGCGGCGCGTCGTCGTCGACTTGAGCGGCATGCGTAGACGACGACAACAACAAGCTCACAGCGAGAAGTTCATCGTCCTCGACACTTGCGCTGGCCTGCGCTCGCTCGACCCGTGCAACGAGAGGCGAGGTGGCGTGAAGCGCCTTCAGGCGAGGGTACGCAGCGACTAGATGAGCAAAGAGCAAGTCGACGATGCTCTCGCTCATACGGTAGCGCTGCTCGTTGACTGCAAGGCAGCACGCAAAGAGCTCGTCACGCATGCGAACGAGCTTGGCAAGTGTCGAGACGTCGACTGCGGCCAAGTCCGCGTGAGGGACTTTTTTGTCTGGATCGTGTCCGCTCAAAGTCTTTGCCACCTTGTGGTCCTCAGTCGTCGTGTTGAAAATGTACATGAAGGCCTTGTGAGTCGTGGTCATGTTCCATCCTCCGCGATCCACGATCCACTGCAAAGCGAGGCTCGGACTTGCATTCGCGTGCTGCGCTCCTCCTCGGCGAAAGGGGTGAGACGTCAGCGTCGCGACCACGCCTGCTGGCGCCGCGACTCTGCCGAGCAAGCGGTTCACGTGAGCGTGAACGCCCGGCGCTGATCGTGCGTGCGTCGTGCTGCTGTTGTTGCTTTCAGTAGCGTACTCGTCTTCGACGGGCGAACTGTCCTCGCGAGCTGCTGCTTCGAGTAGAGCAGAGCCGCTCGACTCGCGCAGAACAGTTGTGAGAGGAACAAGCAGACCTGCGACGTCGACGTCGCTTGCGGATGGAAGTGGGAGATGAGGGAGGAGAGCGGCGCTTGGTGTCGTCTGGAGCGCGAGGGCGACGGCAAGCGTAGTAACTGGACACGTGAGCGGGTCGTGGTCCAGATAAAGAGAAAGTCCTTGCTCTTCGGACGTCTTCACACGGACGAAACGCAAAAAAGCGTGCGCTCGGAGCAGAGCGAGACGTTCTGCTTCTGGATGAGCGTCAGATCTGACGCTCTGCCGAACATATACCAGAGCAGCACGAGCAGCGCTGCGTCCTGATAGTCACTTGGGGTCGTGGCGCTTGTATACAAAAAAGTAGTCAAACGAGCGAGGTCGCTCTTGGTGCACGCGGACGCTTGCTTGACCATCCGGCCGGACGGACGCGCGATGCAGTAGCCTTCTAGCACACGACCTTTCTTGAGCAGAGCCTTCTCGACAAAGGCGGCATGACGCGGGTAGCGCTTTAGCAGCCACATCTTCGCTTGGCGAAAGTACTGCATCACAGTATGGCGCGCTGGGGGATTGCCGTTCTTCATTTTGTAGTACGCGAGGTACACGCCGTAGCGGTCCATGAGCGCAACGAGCGTCGCGCCGGACGCATCGCTGCGTACAGCAAGATCGACGCTGTCAAGCGGCACCGCTTCTTCTTGCAGAAAGCGCATGAACACGTTGACAGCGCCGGTTTTCGCCTTCTTCGTGTTCATTGGCTGAAAGTCGGAGACGCTCATGGTTGTCTGAATGAAGTCAAATATGGAAATGAATGCAATTAGTCTTGGTTTCAGTATCTGCATACACATATTATTTTCTTCACTCGGACAAAATACGTCCGAACGTGTCGTAATCGGATCGAGTCTGAACAGAAGGCAACTGATTGGCAAAAATTCGACCTGAGAGTCACAGCCATTGGTGGAAATATTCCACAACGGATGTGACTGGCAGAAACAAGCTATGCAAAGAGCAAGTCATGTCCGATCTTCGATCATATTCATCCATATAAGGCGGGACAAAGACGGTTACCGACCAGGATCGCACTGCGACCACGCACTCCAATCGCAACCTGGCAAGAGACGGTTGTGAGAAGGCTTCTCTCGAAACACTGCGCCTGCGCTCTCGACAATGGAATCGACCGCTGTTATGACCTAACAAAGGCTGACCGCTGGTCGTTTCATGGCTCAACGAGTCGATGCTCAGTGTTCAAATCGCTCTGGTGTTCTGTTTTTGCAGCACCTTATTGGATAGGTATGGTTACTCAAGGTCAACACCAGCTCACGTTGCCACGGCACCAAATTCGACTCAGAGCACGTTTAACTAGCAGACTTTGTCGCACACAGCGATAGTTTTAATCATTGAGCTCACGAAGTCTCGAGTTGATACATTTTTGTCATCGGTACTGCGTTTAATGCGGTAGTTAATAAGCCATATTGCAAGAGGGATGTATGTCGTTCTTGCACTTCTTGCGGTCCTTGTCGTCGTGAAGGAGACAAGATGTAGACAACTGAAACGATGTGCAAACGCTGCTGTCGAAAACAGTGTGGCCACCTTTTACTACTTGGCTTGATAATAGGATAATCGTTGTCAAATACGTCGAAAGATATTGCTCTTTCAAACAGCACAATGCAAAGTACAATATCGACAAAAGTGCATCGTTTTGAAAGTGTGTTGTTTGAAAGCATTTTTTGGTCTTGATCATTTCGGGAAGACCGTTATATTTGCGACAGATGCGTGTCGCATTCATAAATGCATGATTCGAAAGCGTGACGTGGCTTTGACTCCATCTTGGGCTGAGTCGACTCGGGTTTTTGAAGTCCTCGGGTGAATGACGAAAACAAATCGGACTTGTCATGGACAACGCTCACTTGCTTTCAGTACGAATGTTGGACTCGATGCCACACGCCATCTGCACTGCCTTTCGACTGTGCTGCTCGCTCGCATCAAATAGCTCGTTGACGCCGACTGACTTGGCAGCAAACACACACACACACACACACTCACACACTTACGCACACTTGCTGCTACCGACGCCGACGCCGACGACGAACGTGTCGTGTGTGTCAGTCTCAGCTGCTCAATCGATCGATCTTGGTCGCTCTCATCCAGCACATCGCGCATTCTCGATCTCGCGCTCGCCCTCGCAAGTCAAGCCAAGCGCATCAGTCGACAGCAACCACCGCCACCGCCACCACCACCACAACAACAGCCACCACGACAACAATGAGCGCACTCCAGGGCCGCGTGTTTGACCGCTACAAGCAGTTCCAGAAGCTCGCGCCCGAGGTGCAGGCGCAAGTGACTGCGCTCACGGACGCGCTCGTGCAGAACAAGGTGTTCACGAAGCAGTCGGTCGGACTGCTGCGCTCGGTCGTCGGCGTCAAGAGCGACCGCCTCGTCGACGCGATCGCCAAGCAGCTCGCGACGCCTGCGGACCAGGCCAAGTCGCTCGCCGACGCGCTCGTGCTCAGCGGCTTCGTGGCCGCGCACCACGAGAAGCACGCCGAGTTCGCGACGAAGCTCAGCGGCTTTGCGGACGACGCGTCGACCGTGTTTGTCCCGACGGACGCTGCGCTCGCTGGCCGCGACGCGAGCGAGGTGTCGGTCTGGAGCGTGCGCGACGGCGCGATCCAAGCCGGCGTGCTCAAGCGCCCGGGCAAGTCGTTCTTCGGCGCCAAGGACGCGTACGTCGTGGCGAACGACAAGCGCAAGGCGCTGTTCTTCTTCGACAGCGACTATGCCGAGAGCGCGAGCGAGACCGTGGACCTCGCGGACGCGTCCGTGCAGTTTGACGACGCGATCGAGCACGGCGTGAAGGTGAGCAACGCGGTCGCGAGCGTCGTGGTCGGCACGCCGTCCAAGGCGCTGCAGAACGAGTGGCTCAACGCGATTATCAACGCCGGCGCGACGTACCGCGAGGCGTTCAACGTGAATGTCGAGAGCGTGCAGTCGATCTACGAGCTCAAGGACTTTGACATGAGCGGCAAGGAGGTGTCCATGGACGCGTACAAGGGCAAGGTCCTGCTCATCGTGAACGTCTCGAGCAAGTGCGGCCTCACGCCGACGAACTACCCAGAGCTCGCGGAGCTCGACCGCAAGTACCGCGACGAAGGCCTCGCGATCCTCGCGTTCCCGTGCAACCAGTTTGCGAACCAGGAGCCAGGGACGCACGACGAGATCATGGAGTTCGTGAAGCAGTACAAGTGCGAGTTCCCGTTCTTTGAGAAGCACGACGTGAACGGCGCGGACGCGCGGCCGGTGTTCACGTACCTCAAGGCGAAGCTCCCGGGCTCGTTCGGGAACTTTGTCAAGTGGAACTTCACCAAGTTCCTCGTCGACCGCAACGGCCAGCCGTACAAGCGCTACGCGCCCAAGGACCTGCCGTTCTCGTTCGAAGACGACATCAAGGCGCTCTTGGCGCAGAAGCCGTCGTCGCTGTAGACGACCATCAGCTGTTGGTCATTGACCATTCGCCATTGGCAGTGCGCGTCGCAGTCGTACTTGGCGCTTCTGTGCTCTCGCAGTGTTCCGGTACTCGCGCACAGTCGTAGGACGCGTGACGTGCGAGCGCCGTTGCTACTTTCCATTCATTCCACATCTAATCTATTCAACACACGCACTTGCACTACCATCATCATGATGATCCGAGCACGTCTTGCTTGCTTGCTTGTAGCATGTTGTCTGTTGTTACTGTTGTTGTATCTGAGCAAGTGAAGTAAGACTTGCTTGTTGTTGTTGCTGCGCCTGAGCAAGTCTTGCTTGTGCAAGTGTTGCTGACAAGTGTGTTGTGTGCTGGAGGCAAGACACTCGCTCAGACTTGATTCGATGGCATCTCGTGCTCTGGCTTACGATGGCTCCCTCGTTCGATCGCAACAAGCACTGCCACGCAGAACTAGAGACGAGCACACTCTCTCTCGATTGACCGAGATCGATCGACCAGTCGACTGATAGATAGACCGATAGAGAGGGCGACATCACGCCAACTCTCGTGCGAGTGCGTCTGCGAGTCCACTCGAACGACACTCGACCGACACTCGACCGACACTCGAATAACCAACCGCAAGACCAGACAAGCAAGCGCCACTCGAAGGCGTGAGACTGCAGAATCAATCGACGGACGCTCGACATTCGATCTGGAGCGATCCGCTTACGCGACGACGCACACATACAAGGCACTCTCTTCACTCTCACTCTCTCACTCTCTCAGTCTCAGTCTTCAGTCTTCAGTCTTCCGTCGTGGCGCACAGCCACGCTCACGACACGCCACGCCACGTCTGTCTCTCAACGCGCCGGACCAACGATGATAAATACGCCCAGCGCCGCGACTCAGTGGCCGTGCCGCGTGCCCAGCGCTGCTTCCTGTCGGTTCGTCTCGTTCTCTTCTTCTTCTCGTCTTCTCGTTCTCGGTGTCGTGGCACGCTCGGGCGTCGTGAGCCGTGATCACGTGCGAGCCGTCGGTCGCTTGTCAGCCCATGAGGCTGGCCGCTTACGCGCGGATCTTGGCGCCGAGGATCGGCACGTGGCTCAGGACCGTGAACGTCACGCCCTTGGCCGTCTTGTACGTCGACGCCGTGACGCTCGCGACCGTGCTCGTCGTGTACTCGGTCGCCGCCGCCGCCGTCGCGTACGCGGCCGACGACGCGCTCACGATCTTGCTCGTCGTGTAGTTCTTGGCCTTGCCGACGCCGGACGCCGTCGTGCTCGCGACGTTCACGACCTTGACCACCGCCGCGTCCTTGGTCTTGAGCACGAGCTGCTGGCCGGCCGCGAGCGTCGTCACGACCGTCGTGAGCGTCGCGTCGACCTTGTTGTCGAGCGCGCCGAGCACCGGCACGAGCAGCTGCGCGTCCAAGTCGTGCAGCGTCTTGCCGCTCACCTTGCTCAGCACGGCGTTCACGTTCGACTCATTGAAGCGCGCGAGGCCCGAGAGCACGCGGAAGCTCGTCGTGTACGCGTACACGTGCTTGGTCGTGTCGTAGTAGTACGACGCGCGGAGGAACCACGGGCGGTGCGCCTCGTAGACCGCGACCGGGAGCGGCTGCGGGTTGCCCAGGAGCGTCGTCTTGGCGCTCTCGACCGCTTGCGCCGTCTCAGCGACCGCGGCGACCGTCTTCTTCTCCTCGGTCGTCGTCGTCGTCGTCGTCGTCTTGGTCGCCGCCGCCTGCGTCGCCGTCTTGGCCGCTGGCGCCGCCGGTGCCCACTGCGAGCTCAAGTACACGCGCACGGTGCGCGCCGTCGGCGCAGAGACCGTGAACGTGATCACGATGTTCTTCATGTTGGCGATGAAGTTGCTCAGCGGCACCTTGTTCGCCACGAGCGGCGCCACGCCCTTCTTGTTCTTCGCGTGCGTGTTGATCTCCATGAGCACGGCCTCCGTGTCGCTCACGTCCTTGAGGTCGCTGCCATAGCACACAACCAGAGGCGTCACGTGTGAGTCCACCGTTCCTTTGTGCAGTCATGTAGGAGGAGCTTGCAAGCCACGCAAGAGCACGAGTAGAGAGCACTGGACGTACAAAGTGAGCGTGTCCTCAATGTCCGCGTCGTCCTTGTTGAACTTGGTGTGCTTGGCCTGGCCGGCGAGCGAGAAGTTGACGTTGTGGTCCTCGTGCTGCGGCGGCGCGTCGTCGCCCGGCACTGGCTTGGGCTGCTGCGCTTCGATGCGGTGGACTGTTCACATACAATAGACGAGGTCTGTCAGCCTCGCGTACATGTACTTGTGTATGGACACTGTAGTGTGGACGCACCAGTGATTGCGAGGGAGCCGTTCAGGACCATGGCTGCTGTTGTTGTTTGTTGTTGTGTGTTGTTGTTGCTTGGAGTGCAGATCGAGGAGCTGGTCGCTGCTCGAGTCGTAGCTGCTGTTGCTGGTGTTGTGGTTGTTGTTGCACGGAGATGCAAGTTTCGGAATGAAGATGCGAGAAGCACACGAAGCTCGAGGCGCCCGAGGCGGAAGCACACACACACACTCTCTCACTCTCGCACACAGATTCACTTGTTCATGTGCGATGATGAAGAGAACGCAGGAGCGCGATCAGCAAAAGAGACGGCAGAAGCGCGAACGTGTGTCGTGCGCGTCGAGGAGCTCATTGCTGTGCTTCGGTGTGTGTCACATCACGAATGTGTTATCTGCACGTCCAAAATTATATACACGTCCTTAGTCGAGCAGTGTCTCCGCTTTGTTCAGGAGCAAGTGACGGAGTGACAGCGAGCGCGCTCGTTCGTGCTTCGCGCGGTCTCAGCGCCACCGCCACTCACGACGTGTGCGCACGGCGTCATCTCGACGCTTGGGCGAGTGCTTGCTTGCTTGGTTCAAGAGATAGATAGAGAGAGAGAGGTTGATCTGACGAGAGCTGAGTGTGAGTTCGGCCTGGGGCTTGCGTGAGATCGATGAGGACCTATCGAGAACCACAGCAGGACTCCGTATCGTATCGATTGATCGGCTCATGTGCGTGTGTGCGTATTGAGGAGACCAAGCATGTGTTGCGGTGTGGTTGATCGATCGATCGTCGACGATTCCTGCTGCTCGATCGACTGCTTGAGAGCGAGCGAGCTGTAGCGACGTCGACTGGCTGAGGACGCGCGCTTGCCGACTTACGCGCTCGAGCGCACACGACGAATCTGACATGAAAAGGTGTCGCTCTCGGCGACCTCGAGCGGTGACGCAGCGACACTGTCCTCGGACGTTCGCGCGCCAACACTCTCTGTCTTGTGTGCGCGTGAGCGAACACACACAAGGCATGCTGGCGCGACTCAATAGAGCTGGCGAGTCGTTCCATGAAGGAACGAATCACCGTGCTTGCTTGCTCGTCCGAAGTGCGGAACGAGAACGAGCGCAACTGCGTCGAGCTGCTTTTCAACGGTGTCGTGATGGCAAATCGCCTCCTCTTGTCAACGAAACAAGCTCGCTGTTTCTTCCGCCCTGGACGTCACACACACACACATGTACAGGTACGAGAGCGATGCCAACGCTTGGAAGCGCGCGACGTACACCTCGAGACAAGCGAGTGTTTCGCGAGAAGCGAGTGCTTGGATTCCTCTCTTCGAGGTCGTGAGACGTCTCGAGGTCAAGCACTTTCAGAGTGCCGCGAGTACTTCAAAACGCATTCTAGTATGTATAGTATTTCATAGCTACAAAATAGAATGAATTATGACGCCAGCAAAGATGCGACGGGGTGCGTCATGGATCGCACTCGCGGCTGCAGTATACTCATTGCAAGTCACTGAAGCCACAGTGCGTCACGTATGGAAGTGGCAGTTGATAATGCGCATCGATTCGACAGATCTATACTATCTCCAAGTACAGATTCGAAAGATCTTGGTACCCCGCCTCGTTCTTCCGACAAAGACGAGGATGTCCTCGTCGAATGTGCCGCGACCAAGCACACACACTTTCCAATTCGCTCGACGAGAAGCAGCAGCAGACCAACTCTCGCGCGCTCTCGCACAACACACACAAGAAGCATCATGTCGCTCACCGGCTCGCTCGCGATCACAGGTGCGTCCTGCGTCCGTCCTTTGTTGTTGTTGTTCGTCGGTCGCTTCATTGGCGCCTGACTGACTCGTGCATGACGACACACAGTCCACCGCATTCTCGTGGAGCTCCCACCGGCTGCGGACGGCTCGCCGCAGAAGCAGGAGGAGCACAATGTCAAGTTCACGCTCGCTGGCGACGAGAAGCACACAAAGTTCAACAAGGAAAAGACCGACGCCGACATTGAGCAGACGCTCGACTTGTACGTTGCGATTGCTCGCAGTCTCTCTGTTTGTATCCGCAACATTCAAATCCTCACACAAAGACTGCGCATGCGCGTCATGACTCGCGAGTAGCGACCTCAAGGACGTCAAGGCCGACGAGAGCGTGCTCATGGCGATCAACACGCACAACAAGAAGAAGAACGCACCGCCGCTCGTCGCGAACAAAGTGCCGCTGAGCAACTTCATTGCGAACATGAAGAACATTGTCGTGACGTTCAAGGTGAACGGCCCGCAGGAGAAGACTGTCCGCGTGTACTTGAGCTCGACGTGGGCGCCGAAGAACGCGACGCAGAAGATTGCAGGCGAAGGCGCTGCGAACGCAGTCGACTCGGCGAAGGCTGCAATCACGGGCCACCCGCAGATGGCGCTCGCGCTCCACGACACGCACCGCCCGTGGTTCCTCCGCGCGTCGTACTACTACGACACGACCAAGCACGTGTACGCGTACACGACGAGCTTCCGCGTCGTGTCGGGCCTCGCGCGCTTTGGCGAGTCGAGCGTGAACACCGTGCTGAGCAAGGTGAGCGGCAAGACGCTGCACGACTTGGACGCGCAGCTGCTCGTGCCGGTGCTCGGGTCGCTCGACAACAAGGTCGACGCGACGCTCACGACGGTCGTGACGAAGCTCTTTGAGGGCCAGCAGTACGTGCTGAAGAAGAAGGACGACGTGGTCTCGACCGCGTCGAGCGTCGCGTCGAAGGGCACGTCATCGATCTCGTCGGTCGTCGGCACGACGTTCTCGGGCGTCGTCAAGGTGAAGGACTACACGACGAGCAAGGTCGTGGACGTGTCGTCGGCTGCGCTCTCGACTGCTGTGAGCGTGAAGGACTACACGACGACGCAGGTCGTGAGCGTGTCGTCGTCGACGTACAACACGGCGAAGGGCGCGACGGTGTACGTCCTGAGCCACGTGCCGTACCTCGGCTCGAAGATCCGCGCGTAAGCAGCAGCACGTGCACTACGTACAGACAGCAGTCGCTTGCAAGCGCTGGGTAGTTTATATGAACAGACGAGACAGTGTCGCACGCTTGTGGACACTTTGACGTGACACACACTCTTTGCTCTGACTATATTGTCCTCTATGAGTGGACACCTCACACTTCACGCTCTTCCTCGCTACAACTGCGTCACGAACGTCTCGAGCGCTGCGACGACCTCGTTGATGTCCATGCGGTCGCTCGGGTCGGCTGCGCACATGCGCGAGATGAGCGCCCACTCGGCGTCGCGCATCGCAACGGGACGACTCGGCACGACGCCGTCTGTTGCATCTGGCGCGTCGCGCATGAGCGCTTCCCAGATGCACATCCCGAGCGCAAAGACGTCAGACTTGGTCGACATCGTCGTCTTGTCTATCGCAGTCTCGGGCGACGCCCAGTGTGCCCAGCTCCGCTTGCGGCACGCGCGGAGGTCGGTGAGCAGCCGCAGTCCACACAGCTTCACGTGTCCGTCGGCGTCAACGAGGATGTTCTCGCTCCGGAGGTCGCCGTGGACGACGCCTTGACTGTAGAGGTACTGCAGTCCACGCGCTGCGCTGAGGAGACACGGCCACGCGAGTGCGCGCCGCTGTGCTGCGTGGTCCAAGCCGGCGACACGCGAGTCACTCGCGTCGCTGAGCTTGTGCGCGAGGTAGTTGCCCAAGTAGCGCTCGCCAGCCATGCGCTCGAGCACAAAGAGCTTGCGGTACCCGGTTGAGCATGCGCCAAAGAGCGTCGCGACGTGCGGATGGCGCAGCGCGAACCACTGCGTCGCGTCGCGCTCGAACTGCGCAAAGTCGCCTTCTTCGACCGTCACGCACGTGTTCTGCCACTCGCCCTCGTAGTACGTGTGGAGGTACCCTTCGCCCTTGCGCACGACGTTCCACTTGTAGTACGTCACGTCAGTGCGCGAGACGAACCACGCAGGCACGACCGGTGCGGCGTCGAGGCAGCTCGCGCACACAAAGCGACAGAGCACGCGCTCGTACGCTGCGATCACAGCTGCACTCATGCCTGAACGATGCGCTGTAAGCTCGAACTGGAGCAGCAGCGCAGCGTCCTGCTGCTGCTTCTCTGACACGAGCTGGTCCAAGAGCGCGTCGTCCGAGCCGAGCGCCTGCTCCAAGGCTCTCAGCAGCTGCGTCTCGTCGGTCGTCCAGCGCACGTGCCAGCTGCGATCACACTTGTAGTCGTCCTTGGTCGTCGTTGATTGCAGTGCAGCGTGACGGAGCGCTTGCTCGAAGCCGTCGATCTCGTTGTGGAAGCGCTCGAGCGCACTCAGGACCGACCGCGTCGCAGTGAAGCACATGAGCGTGTAGCGTCGCTGGCGAATGTCAAACAAGAGCCGACACACGCGCGTGACGAGCTCAGCAAACGCCACGAGCGTGTCGTGCGACTGCTGCTGCAGACGTGCGCAGACGCTGTCGAGACGCTCGACCACGTGCGTGCACATGGCCGCAAACTCGAACGTCGAGCCGCTGTCGGTGCTGCACATCACGCGCATCGTTGCGAGCGTCCCAGACAAGAGCAGATGCTCGCTCTGCTCAGCGTCGTCATTGCTATGAACCGAGTCGCCGACACTCACCATGAGCGACGGCACCCAGCGAAAGTAGCCGTGGCGCGCTGCTGCAATGAGCGGCGTCTCGCCAGCGACACTGTCGCCGCCTCGGACGTTCGCGCGTGCGCCAGCGCTCAGGAGCATGTCGACGATCGCTGCGGATCCGCTCTGCGTCGCGAGCAAGAGCGCCGTGTCGCCGTCTTGTTGCGACCGACTCGCCTTTGCCTTGACGTTCACCGTCGCGCCGCGTTCGAGGAGGAACGTCACCATGTCTGTCCGACCAAACTCGGACGCGAACATGAGCAGCGTGCGTCCGTCGTCCGTCGTTGTGTCGACTGCGACGCCGTTCGAGACGAGTGTCCGGAGCGTGTCGACGTCGCCCATCACAGCCGCAACGAAGCAGTCGATGGTCGCTCTCGAGTGCGCGCGCGACGCGAACGCACTGTGCTGCAGCAGCAGCTCGACTGTGCTCGTCTCGCCTTGGCTCACTGCGTACGCCAGTGGCGTCTTGCCACTGTTGTCGCGATCGTTCACGACTGCGCCGTGCTCGAGCAGCTCGATCACGACCTCTTGCTCGCCAAAGTTCGCCGCGTGCGACAGCGGCGACCGACCGTCAGCGTCGCGCTCGTTCACGTCTGCGCCGAGTCCCAGCAGCGTCTGGACCATATCGCAGCAGCCGCCACGAGCTGCGTACAGTAGCGCCGTCTTGCCGTCCTTGTCCTTTGCGTCAAAGACCGCGCCGCTCTGGAGCAGCAGTTCGTGGCCGTGCGCCGTGTTCCACGACCCTGGCGACTCCATCAGCGCCGTGCGGCCGTATGCGTCTCTGCTGTTCACGTCGGCGCCGTACTTGATGAGCTCCGCGAGGACCGCAGGCTTCGCGTCGTCTGCAGCGTACATCAACGGCGTCTTGCCGTGCATGTCGCGCGCGTTGACCTCTGCGCCGTTCTTGAGCAGCTCCGTGACGACGTCGAGATGCTCCGAGTCGGCAGCAAACGACAGCGCCGTGCGTCCGGATCGGTCCTTTGCGTCGATGTTCACGCCGTGCTGGAGCAGCGCAGCGATGACATTCACGTGACCGCAGGTCGCAGCGCGCATCAGCGCGGTTCCTCTCAAGTACTGCCGCGCTTCTGCACGTGCGCCGTGCCGAAGGAGCTGGACCACGACGTCTGCGTGTCCTCGCTGCGCTGCGCAGATGAGCGGTGTCTCTACAAACGAGTTGCGTGCGTCGACATCTGCGCCGTGGTCGAGCAGCAGCGCGACGATGTCAGCAAAGCCAGACGACGCTGCGCGCGCCAGTGGCGTCGCGTCAAAGTTGTCGCGTCCTTCAACGTTGGCGCCGTGCTGCAGCAGCAGCTCGACCAGTCGGGTGTTGTGCTTCTCAATGGCGATTGACAGCGCCGTGTTCTTGTTGTTTGCGTGTGCATCAACTGCTGCGCCGTACTGCAGGAGCAGCGACGCGACGTCAACGTGACTACGGTCAGCGACCTCCATCAAGATCGTCTTGCCAAACTGGAGCGGCGTGTTCGGGTCTGCACCATGTTCGAGCAGCGCTTGGACGACATCGGGGAAGTTCCGCATAGCCGAAAAAGACAACGAGCGGTAGTTGTACCTGTCTTGCGCATCTGCTGCAGCGCCGTGTCGGAGCAGTTCACGGACGACGTCGACACGATTCGCATCCGACGCGTGGCGCAGTGGCGTGCGCTCGTAGTTGTCTCTCGCGTCCACGACTGCGCCGTGCTTGATCAGCTCTACAATGACTGCAGCACTCGTTGCGAATGCCAGCGGCGTCTTCCCGATTCGACTTGGCGCGTCGACTGCAGCGCCGCGTCGGAGCAGCTCGGCAACGCACGCGGCGCTGCCATACGACGCTGCAAACGAGAGCGCTGTACGTCCGAGCTTGTTCGTTGTGTGCACAGAGTGGCATCCGCCGCGCTGCAACAGCGCTTGGATACTCTCCAAATCGCCGCGAAATGCTGCGAGCAACAGCCGTCGCGTCGGGGGCTTCTCGTCCTTTGCGTCGTCATCGTTGTCGTCGTCACTCTCGTCGTCGTCGCTCTCGTTGGTTCTGCTCGCGTCGTGCGCATCGACTGGGTGTGCGTTTGCGCTGACGCGATTGAGCTGCTCGTTCGTAGCAGCGGCGTTGTCATGCGTACTCGCCGTTGTCGCCGTCGTCGTGCGAGCGGTCATGGCGTGCAGCAAGAGTGCTCGCGCAGCAGGAAGTTGGCAAGTGTGTCAACAGCAACCTCGTTCATGCCAAAGCGAAATCATGACAAGCAACACAGACTTGGGTTGACTATGCAAAGGACTGTTTGATAGTGACAAAAAGCAACCCATGTCAGCCACGAAATGACCTGATTTCCAACTGATTGAGTGAATTTACGTACTGATTTGTGTCGAGTAAAAACAATGGCTATATTTAATATATAGCGTATTAGACTATGGAAATCGTTCTTGCATACATAGACGCGTGTGGCCCACACAAAACACGAAGACAAAATTGACACGACGTCAACAGCAAGGGCAAGCAAGACACGCCACGAAGAAGCAAGCGCGTTCGTTCATCTCTCACGAGCGAAAGTGAGCGCAATGACCTCGACACCACGCAAGCATGCACTTGTCTTGCTGCTCTTAGTCGTGTTGGCTATCACCAGCGCATTAGTGAACGCACGCAGCGTCCCAGCGCTCCACCACGTCGAGCCCTCATCTGTCGACGCAGTCACAGAGCGCACGCACGGCCGGTCAACTGAAGAAGCAGCCACGATCTCGATCACGGTCAAAGCGCATCGCGAGCACAAATACAAGAGCAACACGTGCGCGCCGCAAGAGTGCAAAGTGCACCCAGACGACGCGAACGTCTGCGGCTCGGACGGCAAAGTGTACTACAACGCGTGTCTGTTCCAGAACGCGCAGTGCCGCAACGCTGCGCTCACGCAAGTCACGAGCTGGAACGGCCACCACTGCCCCTCGACGTGCACCAAGCCGATCGTGTGCAAAGAGATCGGCAAGTTCCTCTGCGGCTCGGACGGGAACGTCTACTTTGGCTACTGCCGCCTCTACTCGGCGCAGTGCGTCGACGCGGCGCTCGAGGAGATCGCGTGTCCGCCAGGACTCATTCAGATCCCTCCGCGCCAACGCCGCGAGTAGGCTGCCGACGCGTGCGCAGCGCTAGTGAGTCCGTCCTTGACTCGCAAAGCGGAAGACACCTGACACCGCGTAGATACGACATACGTGCGGACTTACGAATGCGTAAAACAGATTGAATGGATGCGTAATGAATGCCATGGGCGGACATACGCGCCTCATGCGTCCGATACATGCAGTTGCGAGTCGAAGCCTAGCGATCCGATGTCATAGCAGCTACGCAGTCGCCTGTGCGTCCGTCGACTCGGTCGTGTCGGCTGGTGCAGCACTTTCACCGGCGCTAGTCGCTGCTGGCGCGTCTTCGACAGCCGTCTCTGTCGCTGGAGCCTCTGTCGCTGGTGCCTCTGTCGCTGTCTCCACCGCAGGCGCGTCAGCAGCCGCCACCTCAGCCGCTACTTGCGCCAAGAGCGCCTTGATGTCGTCTTCGAACGAGAACGGCAGGTCCTTGGGCGCGTAGCGCTTGTACGGCTGGCCGTTGCGGTCGACGAGGAACTTGGTGAAGTTCCACTTGACAAAGTTCCCGAACGAGCCCGGGAGCTTCGCCTTGAGGTACGTGAACACCGGCCGCGCGTCCGCGCCGTTCACGTCGTGCTTCTCAAAGAACGGGAACTCGCACTTGTACTGCTTCACGAACTCCATGATCTCGTCGTGCGTCCCTGGCTCCTGGTTCGCAAACTGGTTGCACGGGAACGCGAGGATCGCGAGGCCTTCGTCGCGGTACTTGCGGTCGAGCTCCGCGAGCTCCGGGTAGTTCGTCGGCGTGAGGCCGCACTTGCTCGAGACGTTCACGATGAGCAGGACCTTGCCCTTGTACGCGTCCATGGACACCTCCTTGCCGCTCATGTCGCGGTCCTTGAGCTCGTAGATCGACTGCACACTCTCGACGCTCACGTTGAACGCCTCGCGGTACGTCGCGCCGGCGTTGATGATCGAGTTGAGCCACTCTTCCGCCTTCTCTTTCGATTCGGCGCCGAGGACTTCCGAGACATTCGCGCTCGTCGTGACTTTGATGCCATTTTCGACAGTTGCCGTGAATTCGACAGTCGCGTTTGCCAAGTCGAGACTTGCGAGCGCAGGGGTGCGCGCAGTGTCGGACTCGAACACGTAGAGTGTCTTCGTCGTCTCGTTCGCGACGACGTAGCTCAGCGCCTTGGCGCCCGTGAGCTTGGCGAAGAAGCCCGTGCGCTTGCGCTTGAGCTTGCCGGCTTGGATCGCGCCGTCGCGGACGGTCCAGACAGTCTTTGCGTCCGGGTCGGCCGTGATGTCTGCGCCAACGCCGACGAACACGTCCGAGTCGAACGCAAAGCCTTCGAGGATCATCCCGGCGTCTTTCGTCGGCGTGACAAAGCCCGTGAGCACGAGAGCATCTGCGACTTGGCGTGCGTACTCGGGCGCGACGGTCGTGTCGTCTTTGCCTTTAAGCTCAGTGAGGTGTTTCTGCACAGCAGTGAGCAGGGCTTTGCCTGGCGCAGTCGTCACGGAGCGAGTCTTCGTGCCCACGGCTGGTTTCGTCGTGAACGTGTCTTTCTTGCCATCGTCAGTTGCGAGGAACGTACGGACGGCTTGGACATCGGTTTGGAGCTCAGCGGGGAGCGTCTGCGCATGGCGCCAGCGATCAAAGACGCGACCTTGGAGCGCGCTTGCGCTCATGATGGCGAGGTGCGAGCGAGTGCGTGGTCGAGCTGTTGCGAGTCGTTGTGCTGCGAAAGGAAGAAGCGCGATGTGAAGAAGCTGCGCGACGACTCGAGCGCTCCAGCACGACGCTTCACACCGCGTTGAGGGTGTGAGCGTTTGACGCCCCTTGACGCTCACTGTACTTGAATGTTGTATGTAACTGTTGGAGGTTTGCGGGTGTCAAGCACCACTATCATGACAAAGCCGTCCTTATACACAACACACATGACTTCGTTCGCCACTCACTCACTCACTCACTCTGCCTGTGCTGCTGCTGACAGATTGACGGATTGACTGAGACTCGCTACTTGCTCAGGCTCTGCTTCAAGTGCTGCGCGAGCATCACAGACGGCCGCGCCACGGACGGCCGCGTCGCTGTCGAGTACCGATACACGTCTTCGCAGCAGCTGCGGCAGATCGTCTTGATCTTGACATTGCGCTCGCTCTCGAGCACGCTCTCGCGACTCGCCGAGAGACTCGAGCGCCGACCGTCTGCTGCTGCGGCCATTGCAGCGGCAGCAGCCGACGCATCGTCGATCGACGCGCGCGTGAGCCCGACTGGCGCTTGGTAGCCGCACTTTCGACAGAGCGTAACTGCGTGGCAGATGTCGCACGTATGCCGACGTCGAAAAATGCCAAAGCGTTTTCGACAATCTTGACACGCACTCGCACGCTCGTCGCGCTCAAACACGCTCGGGCGGATGCCAGCGGGTGTCGCGAACGACTGCTCGCGCTCAAAGCTCTCGCGCAGCGTGCCCATGGACGACGCCGAGTCGACGCTGCGGTGCGACGCGAGCTGCGGGTCGAGGACGTCCGACGATGACGGCGTGGTCGACGACGACTCGGACGACGACCGGTCCGTGAGTGCTGGTCGCGCTGGGACTGCAGCGGCCAGTGGCACTGCGCGCGTCGCGGCACCAGCGCTCTCGGCTGCTGACTTGTGTATCCGCTTGAGACGGTAGCTCCGCGCGCGCGTGCCTTGGAGGCGCGTGACGCTCGCGCGCATGACCGCAAAGACCGAGAGGAAGCAGATAATGAGGAGCCCGAGCGTCCGGACCGCTTCGCAGCTCCAGTTCGTGAGCGAGCTCCACGTAAAGAGGTCGAGCGGCACGAGCCCAAAGAGCGCGCGGCTGCTGCACGCACTTGCGTGGATCGCGACTTGGTCGAACGCGTAGGCGCTCGAGACGTTCCCAGTGCTGATCGCCTGCACGCGGTAGCTGTAGGTCGTGCCCGGGCGGACGCGCGCATCGGTATACGTGTCGAGTATACCTGAGCTGTTCACCAATGTCGACCACGCATTGCGGTGCGTCGCGTCCGGATACCGCTCGAGCGTATACTCCTGCACCGGCCACCGCTCGTCGCTCGCGCTCTTCCAGCGCAGCACGACGCGCTCGCAGGACGCGACGCTCACGAGCACGGGCGCGTGCGGGTACGTCGGATCTGTAGTGATACGTAGTAGCAGTAGAAGCGTCAGTCATTCAGTCAGTCTCTCCTCCTCTATGAATGGATCAATACAGGTGTACAGGACACAGGCAGACGCTTAACATACAGGTCCGGATCGTGTCTTCACCGTCGAGGCGGCCCGAAAGCTCAAGGGCGTCGAGCGGCGCGCCTGCACTCGCGCTGCGCTTGTCGTAGCTGCCGTACCAGATGCACGTCGCGAGCTGCGTGACTTTTGTGCGCGAAGCGGTGAGGAACGTCGCGTTGGTGTCGCTGCTGCTGCGGCTAAAGAGTCCGAACAGTCCTGAAGAGACAGAGAGAGAGAGAGGCTTGTGTGAGCGACGCAGTACATGGCATCAGTCGATCATATGCGTTTAGACTGGAGAACCACGCACCGTTGAACGAGAACACGGCGTCTGCTGTGTGCGCGTGTGCGCTCGCGACTGCTGCGAGCGTGACAAGTGCTGAGCTTCTCCGGCGCGCCATCGTGCGTCTGCGCTGCTTGCTTTGGTTGTGTCGACGCGAGCGCGCTTGCTTCGTTACGTGAAGGAGTGCGTAAGTGGGGTCGCGTCGCCTGCCGCGCACGAGGTCGAGTGAGTGCGAGGTGCGCAGACAACGACGTGGGCGGACAACGAATGAGCGAGCGAGCAGAAGAAGCCGGGAACACGGCCGCGGTCTGCCGCTTTGTTGTCGCTCGATTACGATGCTGCGACTGTATTTGCAATTTTCAGCGTCTCCTCTCCCGGAAATTGCAGAACTAGGCGCTATCTATCCGGATTTTGCTCAAAAACGTATACGTTTGCGTATAATGAGTATAGTTTCGGTTAAAAAGTATACACAATCGACACACTCTCGCTTCGACTAAGTGCGGCGCGGTGATGTCGTCATTGTTCATCAGGTCCGGCTCAAATTGCTCGCACTGAATGAATGAATGCATCGCCATCCAGCACCCTCGACTCGGCTCCATGCGCACAAGCATCCACCAACACCTTCAGTAAGAGCACGTTTGATCAAACCGCACTGCGGTGTATGTCCTTGAGTCCTTGCGTCCTTGCGACCGACCGACCTCGAGGCGCCATTGCGAGCGCAAGATCGATCGAGAGTCAAAGTCAACAGCGTACCCAATTACGCGCGCGTGAAGAGACCTCGAGTTGAACTTGTGATTTGTATCGAACGACCGCGCCTTCATCGTCCAGTCTTGTGTTTGCTTGGGTCTGAGACTGCTTTGAGCATAGCATTGATCATAGCATTGAGCATTGCCTTGCTTTGAGTGCTGCTTGCCATTGCCTCTACAGCTTGCTGAGAGCGGGCGGTTGGTCACCACCGCCTCGAGCTGCCTCGAGCAGCATGTCCCACGAAACGTCGGGAGTCGAGAGAGGCGCGAATGAGCTCCATGAGAATGCTCGAATTGCTCGAGTTGCGCAAGATGCCGCAAAGCGTCGAAGGGGTCCTGGTGTGCGCTTCATTGCAGCCGAGTGACTCTCGTGACGGTGACTCTCGTGACTTGACTTGTGTTTGATCGCTTCTAACGGGGTTTTGTACACAAACAGTTCTTTAAAGTACGACAACATATATCTGGATTTTTGTATGCCAGTCTTATCTGACAAACACATTTTTGACGCCTTTTTTGACATATATTGCCGACGATTGCAACACACTCACTTTGGCAACGCAACACTCGCTCGCTCTCGGCCTTGAGGCACAAGTCAAGACATGCCTGTACCATCACGTTGGCTTATGGATGGACGACGACGAAGAAGCCACTGGATGAGAGCTGCTCTCTCTCGGTGGGTGCCATAGACGCCGACACGTCACGAAGCGCCCAGCATTAGCATGCGCTCACCCACCACGACGTTTGCTCCACCAAGGCTCGACGACGACGACGACATCGCTTCTTTCTACCAGAAGGACTCTACCTGCTCGCTCTTGTCGTCATGCTTTGCTCCTACTTCTAGGACTCGGGCGACGCACATGTCCTGCCGTCGTTCAGAATCACTGCTTCACTCGAACGAGGACACGTGCATGCTAGGACGCATACCATCGCTTTGTCAAGCTTCACAACTTGCTCTCGACACTCGAACTTGGACGCCAACAACTCGCTCAGAGTATCGGGTTGGACGCCAAGTCGAGACGCACGTGATTGGTCAAAGCACTTCAACGTGCAGATTCTCGCGAGAAACGCACATTCACTTGAAGTTTGTATATGTCGGCATTTCTCGCGTGTGACTGATGGCTGCGTCCTTGACACCGTCGCTCTCGACCACAATGCAAGCGTCGCGATGCGCTCGAAGCTTCATTCTTCAATTCACCAACCAGCGCTCAACCGATCCGCTCCATTCTCCAAGCCAGCTCTTCATCATTCTCATCTTCGCAACGATGACGTCTGTGCTCGAAGGCCGTGTGTTTGCGCGCCAGCAGCGCTTCCTCGCTCTCCCAGTCGACCTCCAGGACGACACGACGCAGTTCCAAACCTACGCGTCGCAAAACAAGACGTCGCTCTTCCAAATCCACCACGCCGCGCTCGTCAAGTCGGTCTACAGCGTCAAGGGCAAAGAGCTCGTGGACGCAGTCATTGCATGGCTCCAAGCGCGCGACAACGCTCCGTCTGCACCTGGCGCCGGCGCAGTCGCTCCAGTCCCAGCGGAAGCTGCGACGAAGGAGATCACGGGCGCTGCACCGATGACGACGACTGTCCCGACTGTCTCGGCCGAAGTGCGCGAGCGCGCGCGCCAGATCTCGGAAGCGCTCGTGCTCACGGGCTTCTTGACGCCGTACAAAGACGACGAGAAGCACTTGAACGCCGCGCCACCCGAGTACTACGTCCGCGACTCGGACTTGCTCATTCCAGTCGCTCCGGACGTGACAGAGATCCCAACGACGTCGGTCTGGCGCGTCGCTACCAATGCGATCGCAGCGTGCGTGCTCAAGCGCAAAGCCGGCGTCCTCGGGCAGTTCACGCACGGCAAAGACGTCTACGTCGTGTTCACGGCCGAGACGGCGTACTTGTTCGAGTCGGACTTGGCTCGCGCGCCGCTCGCCGAGATCCCTGGCGCAACGACGAGTGTCCAGTTTGACAGTGCGCACTTTGCGTTCGGCGTGCGCGTCACGCGCGAGTCGAGCGCCGACGCGAGCGAGAAGAAGGACACGACCGAGCTCTTCAACGCCGGCTCCAAGGCGGCGCAAGACGCGTTCCTGAACCACTGGCTCAACATCGGTGCGATGTACCGCGAGGCGTTCAACGTGAGCGTCGAGAGTGTGCAGTCGATCTACGAGCTCAAGGACCGCGACATGAGCGGCAAGGAGGTGTCCATGGACGCGTACAAGGGCAAGGTCCTGCTCATCGTGAACGTCTCGAGCAAGTGCGGCCTCACGCCGACGAACTACCCGGAGCTCGCGGAGCTCGACCGCAAGTACCGCGACGAAGGCCTCGCGATCCTCGCGTTCCCGTGCAACCAGTTTGCGAACCAGGAGCCAGGGACGCACGACGAGATCATGGAGTTCGTGAAGCAGTACAAGTGCGAGTTCCCGTTCTTTGAGAAGCACGACGTGAACGGCGCGGACGCGCGGCCGGTGTTCACGTACCTCAAGGCGAAGCTCCCGGGCTCGTTCGGGAACTTTGTCAAGTGGAACTTCACCAAGTTCCTCGTCGACCGCAACGGCCAGCCGTACAAGCGCTACGCGCCCAAGGACCTGCCGTTCTCGTTCGAAGACGACATTGTCGAGCTCTTGAACACGCCAGCTCCAGCCATCGAGTCGGTCTCGGCGGTCGAAGGACTCGTCAAGGACACAGCGTCGCCGGAAGACCACGCGACGACGTCGGGTGCCCCATCGGCGACTGCTGCTCGTATTGGTGCTGCGCCTGTGGGTGCGACCTACAGTGCTCAGAAGACAGCGTCGGAGCCTGCCAGTGCGCACGATGCGCCGGCTGCGTTCTGAGTACGTGGACAGCGTCCATGCGTGCGTGCGCTAGTGTCTCGATGCGACCACGACTGTCTAGCTAGTGTGCCTACATGTGTGTATGCTTTGAATCGAATCCTTTGATGTTCACTTGTGTCTCAGTGTCGCGATCACTTCCGACCTCGTCGTGGAGCTACTTCGACTTACGTCGACTTCGATCTACGTCGACTCCTGACACATCGTGCCACGACGACGCTGGAGTAGAGACACAAGGTGCTGAGCCTCAGCTCTTCCCACATCTGCGTCCGTGTCCAATTCGCTCACGCAGTCGAGCGTCGATGGGCGAATCCGAGCCAAGTGCTGTTGGAGTGCGACTAGAGCGACAGTTGATCCCTTTCGCGGCGACGGCAACGATGCGATGCGGTCGTTAGTGCTGCTGCTGCTGCTGCTGCACCAGCGCATTCACGCTTTTGCCTCAAAGCCTCACGAGCGATCGAGTGAGCGAGCGAGACTGAGATGGCTGAGATCCCAGGCACTGCAGCGGCAGCGATGACGGAGCTCGCGGCGAGAGCGCACAATGCTGAACGCGAAGCGCGCGAGCACATGGAGGAGCTCCGGATGCTCGGGCTCGCGCACACGATTGCGACGGCGCCGCCGCCGACGGTCGAAGGTCGCGTGTTCCAGCGACTGTATCGCTACCACTTGCTCCCGGTGCAGCTCCAGCTGCTCTCGGACGCCGTCGCGATGCACCTCGTGACGCCCGAGGTGCGCAGTCGTGTGTTTGGTGCAGGCCGTTGGCGTCACCCGCACGCTGTTGGACCGGTTGTGCGCGGTCAGAAGCTCGTTGATACGATCAAGCAGTACCTCCTCGACACGCAGGACGGCGTGAGCGACGTCGTCGATAGCGCGCGGCAGATCGCAGAGGCGCTCGTGCTCTCAGGCTTCATCTCACCGGTGCACGACCCAGACGATGAAGGCAACATCGTGACGTACGTGCACGCGCGCGAGTTCTACGAGCTCGTCGCTCCTGGTGCGCAGCAACTCACGGCAGCGGCTGCCACAACTGCGGCGTCGGAGCTTGCGCATGCACACTCCGTTGCTGACGAGAAGAAGTCGGTCTGGGGCGTCACGGACGGGGCGACGCGCGCTGGCTTTGTCTTTCGCAAGCCTGATGCTGCGGACGTTCATGGCTGGCGAAGCTTGCTCGCGAAAGTGTCGCTTTGCGGCGCTGGCGGCGGGCGGCGCGAGACAAAGCGGTACGCTGTGATCAACAAGACGCACCACGCGCTGTTTGTCTTTCCAAACGACTGTGCGCGCCAGGAGCTCAACCACGTGCCCTTGCGCGACGCGCTCGTGCAGTACGAAGCCGGCGCAGCTCGAGCACCGCTCCATCGCGCACTCAAAGTCTGGACCGACACGCGCTTTGAGATCCTCGACTTTGTCGTGCGGCACCGGCAAGAGGACTGGCTCCTCTCGCTCCTCGACGCTGGCGCAAAGTACAAAGAGGCAAACCCAGCGCACGCGACGTGGGCCGACGCACACGCGTCGTTCTACTCGCTCATGGACGTCGACGCCGCGGGCCGGACGTTCTACTTTGAAGACTTGCTCGGCAAAGTCGTGCTGCTCGTGAACGTCGCGAGCAAAGACTCTGAGGCACCGCTGCAGTACCCCGAGCTCGCGGCGCTCGCAGCCAAGTACGCTGACGACGGTCTCGCGATCCTCGCGTTTCCAAGCGGTCAGTTTGGCGGCGACGGCCAAGAGTTTGCGACCGACACCGAGATCGTGCAGTACGTCACGCAGGCATACGACGTGCAGTTCCCGATCTTTGCCAAGCGCGACGTGAACGGCTTGGACGCCCGGCCGGCGTTCCTGTACTTGAATGCGCACTTGCCTGGTCGCTTTGGCGCGTTTACGGAGTGGAACTTCACCAAGTTCCTCGTCGGCCGCAACGGGAGGCCGCACAAGCGCTACGTCACGCGCGAGCTGCCGATCGCTGCGATCGAGCATGACATTCGCATGCTCTTGGGCTCGACGTCGCCGCTGAAAGACGACAGCGAGCGCCAGATCCCGGAAGAGACTGGGACGGCGTCGCCACGTCCAAGTGCGTCGGAGCGAGACTGAATGCGTGCGTACATGCGTGACCGAGCAAGCAAACAAGTGCAAGCAAGAGCAAGAGAGAGACTGATGGCTCATATATAGTGATACGAATGAATGGCGTTGTGTGCACGTGCTGCTGGATGGCTGTTGTCACTGCTCAAATGCGCACCTTCGGCTGCACAAGTGCGCACTTAGGAATCGAGTCCGAAGCTCTTGCGGTAGATGCTGTTGATGTGCTCGACCACGAGCAGCACGATCATGGCGTTCGGAGCGCAGCGCGTGTAGTACGTCCAGTAGCCGCGCCAGAGCTTGCTCGGGCCTTCGTTCACGGCGATCTGCCGAAAGCAGTCGACGACGCCCGTGTACGGGTACTTGCCACTCACGGGGTCCTTCTTCATGTTCATGAGCCGCGACTTGACGAGGTCGAACGGCAGCGACGTGAACGCGCACGCAAAGCCCGAGACAGCGCTAGCACCGGTGTTTGTGAGGAAGCCTTCGCCAAAGCGCGCTGAGAAGACCTCTTTCGCTTGGTCGTACGACGCCATCATGCCCATGTTCATCGCTGCGCCGCGCGCCACGAGCGGCACACTGCCGCGCCAGAGCGTCCCGACGCCCTCGGACGACGCGATCTTCCGGATCGCATCAAACACGTTCGTGTATCCGCGGCGCTCGCCGTCCTTTGCGAGCGTGTCAGCTTGCATGCGCACGAGCGCGACGTCCATGGGACACCCGAGCGTTGCAGCAATTGCGCCAGTGAGCATCGCAGACGCCGACTTGACCGCAAGTGGCAGCGACGCGCTCTCGCCGTTCGCAACGCGACGCGCAATGAGCTTGTCCGAGAGCGCGCGGTGCATGCCGAGGCGCGCGGTGCCGTAGACCATCTGACGCGCCACGGCGGCCGAGAGACCCGAGTAGAGCCCAGGGATGCCTTCTTTTGCGATTACCGAGCGTGCGACACCGATGCTCGTGACGTTCGAGCCCGTCTGGCCTGCGAGCTGCAGGTGCACCTTCACGAGGTCGATCGGGTGGATCGCCACGGCAGCGAAGACGGCAGCCGTGCCACCGCAGACGTACGGCTGCGCCGCGGCCGCGAACGATGCGCTGCTGCTGCTGTTGATGCTCGTGGCTCTGCTCGTCGTCGTTGCCATCGTGATGCGGAAAAAGCGATGTGAAGCAGAGGGGAAGCGGGCGACTGTGCGTCTGCGTGGTCGTGCGGTCGTCGATGTCGGTGGGGAGGTCCGCGTGAGCGAGTGCGCGTGCGTCGGCGATTCGGCGAGTGAGTGACTGGTGCTTGGGGCCGCGCGTTTGGTGCTTGGGGCGACGATTTTTCTGAATTTTGTTTGTAGAGACTGCATGTGATGATTTTTGGGAAACTTGGTGCGTCATCATGTATTATAAAGAGGTACATTGCTCCCAATTTTCCTTTACAAAAGTGCACAATACAATACAAATATTTTCTTCATGCATAGCATTTATATATTAATCACTCATTTTTGGAAGGATATGTCATCAAAACCCTTTGACTGAACTGCTGACCTATTTATGCACGATTATGTTTGCTCAAGCGAAATAGATCATCGGAATACACTTGGTGATTGTATGTCACTTCGACCTGCTCACTTTAATGCAGATCGAGAATATTTAATCTAACAGTGTCTACAATTAAGCTTGATTTTTGTATTCGGTAGAAAGTAGTCTTGATACTAATAGCCGGCACTTGATTTATCGATGCAGCTGTTTCTTGAGCATACAAACTGCAAGGTAATCGAAAAGAAGATGTGCTTGATACCAATATTTTGAACTTTGATACTATATTCTTCAACCCCAAGTCTTGACGAGACCATGAAGTTCTGTCAGATGCTACCGCTACGTTGTAGTCGACGACGCACAGTCGAATAAGCTGGTGCAGCAACAGCAGCAGCACTAACGACCGCATCGCATCGTTGCCGTCGCCGCGAAAGGGATCAACTGTCGCTCTAGTCGCACTCCAACAGCACTTGGCTCGGATTCGCCCAGGTAGAATTTAGAAAGGGTCGCCTACGGGTCTGGTCACCGATCGGGTCACGCCTGTTTTGATCACACATAGTCACACTCAAAGGTCACGCACCGATCACACAACACAACCTTTCACAGTGCTCGCAGTCACGTCGCTCGACTTACCCTCGTGCTTAAGTCTGTGCTCGTGTAGTACTCGTGCTCGCACACGTGAGGCTTGACGTTGCGCTCAGCTCAGTGATCGTGACCGTGGCGGTCGACGTCGTGCATAGCTCAGTGATCGCGACTGTGTCGGTCGACGTCGTGCTCGGCTCAGGGTTCGTACTAGTGTTAAACGATGCCGACTCATGCAGCACTAAGACGAATGTGCAAGGGCAAAGGCGTGTATTAGACGTGCCTACAACTGGATGTCGTACTCGAAGCTAGTGTCCTCGTGAGTGCTGCTCGTGGACGAGTCCGAGTCGTCAGAGTACCGACGTTCGCGATGGTTGTCTGGTCCCTGGCACTTGTGGACGTGATGCTCAGCGGCCGCATCAGCCTCAGCGTCGAACACGATCGGAGCTGGTAGATCAAGAACAGGACGCTCGCGAGCGTGAGCACGCCGAGGTGTTTCGCTCAGAAGAGTACGCGCCATGGCTTCAATGGTGGCCACGAACGTCACCATGTTTGGATGCGGGCTGGGGAAGGCTCGGTTAAGCTCCCTGTTATGACGCTCTAGCGGGTTGTTGGTGCGGCAGACGAGGTCGGCCGCGACGCCGTGAACGTTTCAAAGGTGCGGCTTGTACTTGAGCAGCCAGTGTGGTGAAACGCGGTCAGAAAATCTGGCTCGATCCACGATCGTGCAGCGGCGATCGAGAACCGGCATCAGCGATCCAGGGGAAGATCAGCGATCATATCAGCGATCAGATCGGCATGTACAAGTGTGCGACAGCGTCAGACGCTCCACCCAAGCAACAAGCTACGTGAGGGAGGTGGCCGATCGTCCAAGACAACGTGCGATCACCCAAGTCAACGCGGATCGCGAAGCGAGACGGCACATCGGCGATCGAGTGTGGCGACCGGCGATCCTGTCACCACGAACTAGCGCGTGACGACGACGCGCACGCCGCGAGAAGGACGAGCAACACGACAGCGGTGTCCAGAGGTCAGGAACGACACGCGATCGTCCAAGTAACCCAAGATCGTGGAGTGCAGAAGCGGTTCGGCGATCGAGCGTGACGACAGCGGTCGCGACGGCTCAGCGTGACGCGACCCGAGTCGTGTGGCATCGGCGTCGTCGTACATGTGCTACGAAGTCCCCATGATCGTCGTGCGATCACGATCACCGTCGACGATCGCGCGCGACTGCCATCGGCGATCCACCACGGTTGTCATCGGCGATCCTGTGCGGTTGCATTGGCGATCCAGTGCGATCCAGAGCCAAGCCTGGCCGCGAACGCGAAGACGTATGCAGACACCATCGACGTCGACTGTGTCAAGTGGCTCGGAAAGCGCGATCGACTCGCAGTGAGTGTGCTCGTCCCATCAGCACGATTGGAAGACCACCGAGCGACCGGGAAACGACCCATCTCCCGACGATCCGGTGAAGCGCAAGGTGAACAGAGGTCCACGATAGTGCAAGCTAGTCAAGCATAGTGAGGTCAAGTCAAAGCGGTAGATAGTTAAGCAAAGTAATTCAGTCCGGAATTATCCTTGTCCAGCACACGTCCGATCCAGTCGATAGGGGATCGCGAGTGACCAGCCTCGCAGGGCCCGTTCTCACCCTCACGCCCAGCACCTGCGACGCGCAGGTCCGGAATTGAAAGCTCCGAAGAACCGCTCCGATCGACCGACGTGGGGTCATCGGATCGCATTGGCATTGGCGATCATCTGGCGATCTTGGCGATCACCGACGATCAAGAGCACGCGACGAGCCTGGAAGCTTTGGCCAGATCGTCCCCTGCTACCGTCTGCAGCGTCTACGCTCGCAGATCTTTGTGCGCCGTTTGGGATCGCGACCGCGATCTTCGACACCGCCGGCTTCGTGCGACGATCATCCGCACGCACCGGCGATCCCCCCAGCAGAGCATCAAGGAGGCCTCACAACCCGTCCGCTACAGAAGCTCTGCGCCCCGCACGGCTCATTTGATCGCGCCGTGCGTCCGTGATCGTGCCTCACAACCACGATCACGACCCGCGATCGTTGAAGACCCTCGACGATCGCGCAGTGCATCTCGCCGGAACAGCGAGATCGTACGACCCCAAGTCCCTCTCTCTCTCTGAGGACCGTCTTCCCCATCACCAACGGTCGACACTACACGCCGGTAAAGCGGATCGCGCCCTGCGATCCGGTATACGACGGAGCGGCAAGGGTCTGACACTGAGAACAAGAATTTGCTGTGGTCGTTCCACCACACCAGGTTCGGCGGAAGTACGCTCAGAACTGGTTCCACTTCGCTGTGGAGTACGCCAGCGCGCTTTGCTGGCAGCGCTGCTGGATCGTGTTGCTGACGTACGCGATCCCGAGCGTCTCGATGTGCCGCCTGTCAATGATGGTGAGCATGTCGACGCCTCCTGAACGCATCGCGAGCTGCACCTCCTCCTCAGGTACACAAAGCGCCTTGAGCTTGCGCCGAAGCGCCTGCTTGAAGTGGAAGTAGCATCCGACGCGTCGAGCATATGGAAACTGCACTCTGATGGCATTGATTAGTGCGCCTTCGAAGTCGGTCACGATGACGTCGGGCCGGAGCTTCTCATCGGTCATCCCTATGATGAAGCTCAGTAGCGAGAAGTACAAGTCTTGACTGCGTGAGGTCATGAGACTGTAGACTACAGGTGTAACGGGGCTGCTGTGCTAAGTACGAAGGAGCACAGCAGACTCCCATTTAGTGGCCTAACCTGATTTCTGACGACCATGGTCGTCCCATCAGAGGGCTCACTAATTAGGTTAGCTCCCTCACTTTCATCACTATGCATGATCTCAATTTCAATACCTCAGAGTTGAAAATACCGAGTTCAGCGCAGTTCCCCTGCGCTTCACCCATCGCTTCCTCGTAAGACCTCGTGCGAGCTACGTCACGGAGAACACTCCCGTGACACCTGGTAGCACTTCGTAGTCCGTCTAACGACCAAGATGAGCACGCTCCCGATCGAAGGCGACAACGGAACGTCGCTCAACTACAGCGACTTCGCGCACCTGACTCCGTACGAGTGGGACGCGCTGCGCCGCCTCGCCGACGTGTCCGGCCTGACGGCTGTCGCGGCAATGCTGTCCGCGATGTCGCAGGAGCACCAACGTGCAGCTGCACAAGAGTTCATGGTCCGCGAACTCGCCGACGCGCGTCGGCGAGGCTCAACTCCCGCGGCATCAACAAGGGGCGACGTCGTCAAGCTCGACGTCACAAGCTACAACGGCGAAGGCCCAAACCGGCTCGCTTTGAACCGCTGGCTTTGTGAGATCGATATCGCCATCCACGCGCGACAGCTCACCTCCGAGCTGTCACGCACCCACTTCCTCCTGTCCAAGCTCGGTGGCCGCGCGAAGGAGTGGGCTTTGGGCCGGCTTGTCGCCGACCCGAACTGCTTCCCGACGCTCGACGCGCTGAAGAGCGATCTGCGACTCGCGTTCGAGCCGCCTCAAGACGAGATGCATCATCGCGCTGCGTTCCTCGCACTCAAGCAAGGTCGTGCGTCCATGCGCGACTACGTGCAACGTGCTCGTCACCTCGTCTCATGCGTCACTTCGTCTCCGATCGACATGGCGACCCAAGTCCATGTCTTCATTTCCGGCTTGAACGCTGGTCACCAGCGCCTCTACTTGACCCGGAAGCCTCCGGCGTCGCTCGAAGAGGCTTTTGCGATCGCGATCCGCGAAGACTTCAGCGTATCCGCCTCGCGGGGCCATCACGCCGTCGCCCCGCGAGCTGACAACAGCGCCGAACCGATGGAGATTGACGCAATCGAGCACGAAGCGACTCCGCCACGTACAGGCTCTGGTAACAGCAACGGCAGTCGCCGCAACGGAACAAGCAACAAGCAGCTCATCTGCTTCCGCTGCCGCAAGGTCGGTCACCGCGCGGCAGTATGCCGCGCGCCAGCTCCGGTACTTGCTACTGTTGAGGTTGAAGACGAGACCGAGCAGCCCGCGCATGCAAAAAACGCGGGCTCCCAGTAGGTGCAGGGCGACCTACTGGGCTCATCCAGCGGAACGTGCCTCCGGTGGCGTCACCTTCTGCTAGCCCCACCACTGCTGCGCTTCATGCGCAGCTCTTTGCCACCACCTCGAGCAGCGACAAGCGGCTGATCGTACTCAGTTTGCACGTCGCTGGCGCGAAGCGATCCCTTCGCGCTCTTGTCGACTCAGGCGCGACAAACAACTTTGTACGAGCCGAGGCGCTGCAACTCCTGCCCTCGCGGCTGCGTGCCCGCGAGCAACCAGGCGCGATGGTAGTCAAGTTTGCAGACGGCGAACCGCGGTCACTACCGCGGCGATCGGTCGAGTTCGAGTACGAGTTCGACGGGTTCAAGAGTAGCGACTCATTCCTCGTTGTCGATCTTGGCGGCTCGTTCGACTGCATCTTTGGAATGCCGTGGCTTGCGCGCCACAGGCCTGACATCGACTGGCTGAGTCGCACAGTAAAGCCGCGCGACATCGACATCGGCGGTGTTCTCGCCCACCTGAGCGACAGCGCAAGCGCCTGGCCGCACGTCACAGTCGTGGACCCCGACTCCACGACGCTCAACCCGCATGAAGAGAGCGATGGCCCTTCATGCTCGGTTTGTTGCAAAGCACCGTGCGCCACGTCGACGCGACAAGCGAACGCCGATGGCGAGTGGGTCACTGTGAGCCGCAGGAAGGCAGCGGCATCTGCGGCGAGAAGCAGAACGGCGCCCAATCGTGCAGAAGTCGGAAAAGCGCGAGCAGTGGCTCGCGCTCCAATTTCCCAGCGCCAAGAGAGTCACCCACGCGCACCGGCTTGGCCCTCTGCGCCGGCGCCGGCGCCGGCGCCGACGTACGACACGATCCACGTCATCAACATGACTGGTCACGGCCCGCCGCGCCACGACATGAAGATCACGAGTCCGCCTCGCGAAGCAACCGAGCTCACTCGGCTGCCTGTGATGTCTTGGAAGAACATGCTCAGCGAGATCAAACTCGGTCGCGTCGAACAGCTTTGCGCCGTCGTGGTCGACCCAGCGGATCCGGCGCTCGTTGGCAGCGAGCGCCCTGCTGGAGCAGAGCCGAAGTCCGCTCGCGAAGAACGCTACGCTGCGCAGTCGTGGGACGAGCTCGAAGCATCTGGGAACCCAGTCTTGGACCTCGCCCGCGAGTTCTCCGACGTTTTCCCCGACAAGATCCCGCCGGTGCTCCCGGCGGACAGGGGCGTACGCCACGAGATCGACCTCGTGCCTGGAACAAAGTACTGCGTGACGCGGCAGTGGCCGCTGCCGCGCGACCAAGTCGAAGCGATCGACGCGTTCTTCGAAGGCCGGCGAGCCGCCGGGCATGTACGCGAATCGACGTCGCCGCACTCGAGTCCAACGTTCTGCGTAAAGAAGGCGACTGGAGGCTGGCGCATCGTCCACGCGTTCAACAAGCTCAACGACGCGACGATCCCAGCACAGACGCCGATCCCGCGCAAGGACATGGTCCTCGACACCATGTCTGGCAGCACGATCTTCAGCGGGATAGACCTCACGGACGGCTTCTACCAGATCCTCATGCGCGAGTCGGACGTTCCGCTGACGGCGGTCAGTACTCCCAGCGGCATGCTCTGGGAGTGGCTGGTGATGCCGCAAGGGCTGAAAAACGCCCCTGCCACGTTCAACCGCATGGTGTCGCACGTGCTTCGCCCGCTGCGCGACTTTGCCCCGAGCTACTTTGACGACATCTTCGTGCACAGTCGCGCCACCGAGGGCGCGACAGATCTGGATGCCCATCTCGGGCACTTGCGCAAGGTGTTCGAAGCCATGCGCGAGAACAAGCTGTACGCGAACTTGAAGAAGTGCATCTTCTGCGCTCCCGAGATCCCGGTGCTCGGCAGCTACGTGAGCGCGGAAGGTGTCCGCGCTGATCCTGAGAAAGTTGCGTCGATCGTCGCGTGGCCGGTACCTCGCGACCAAAAGGAGCTCCGGCAGTGGCTTGGGCTTGCGAACTACCTTCACCACTACGCGAAAGACTTCGCGTCCGCGATCTTCCCGCTCTCGCAGTTGTTGAAGAAAGACGCCACGTGGGTGTGGCGTCGCGAGCACCAGACAGCGTTTGATGACATCAAGACGCGGCTCTCCTCCGCGCCGGTACTTGCACTGGCGGATCACACGAAGGAGTTCCACGTCGTTTGCGACGCGAGCGACTTCGCGATCGGCTGCGCGCTCATGCAGCATGATACTGAGGGACGGGAGCGCGTCATCAGCTTCCAGTCGCGACAGCTGAAGCCCGCTGAGCGCAACTACCCTGTGCACGACAAGGAGCTGCTCGCGATGCGCTACGCGTTGGTGAAGTTCCGCGTGTATCTGCTGGGTGAGCAGACTTTCGCGATCTACACCGACCACGCGTCTCTCCGAACCGCGACAAAGTCGCCGCATTTGAGCCAGCGCATGGCGCGCTGGCTGTCGTTCTTCGCCGAGTACAACTTCGTCGTCTTCTACAAGCCCGGTTCGACGAACATCATCGCTGACGCGTTGTCGCGGCGTCCGGACTACGACCCGCGACCCAACTCGCCGCGCCACGCCGCCGACGATGACGATGACGACGAGTGCAATGCGTGTGTCGCGCTCGGCATAAGCGCGACGGCGTCAACTGCTGTGAGCCCGCTGCGAGACGAGATCGTTGCGGCGTACTCCCGCGACCCGTCGTGCGCCGCCATGCTCAGGTACTGCCGAGAACCGTCCAAATCGACGCTGCAGCTTCTCGCTCCTTCAGCGCGGAGCCAGGCGCCGCGCTTCTCGGTTTCCGGCGACTTGCTCAAGTACCAGATCGACCGCTTCGATAGCCCTCGAGTCGTCGTACCACTCGACGACGACTTGCGCGCTCGCATCTTGCACGAATACCACGACGCTGCGTCTGGCGGCCATCTTGGCCGCGAGAAGACGTATCTCGCTCTTGCGCGCGACTTTTACTGGCCGCACATGTACAAGTGGGTGCGCAAGTGGGTCCGGTCGTGCGAGACGTGCCAGCGCGTGAAGCCCTCGCAGTCGTCGCAAGCCCCGTTGCAGCCTCTCCCAATCGCCGCGGATGCCTGGCGATCCGTGAGCATGGACTTCATCTTCGGACTTCCTCAGGATCACGCTGGTCGCACGGGCATTTTCGTGGTTGTCGATCGCTTCAGCAAGATGACACACCTTGCGCCAGTCGCGGTCGGCATCACCGCGCAGGAGACAGCTGAGCTCTTCCTCGCCATGGTGTATCGGCACCATGGCATGCCGACGTCGATCGTCTCTGACCGCGACCCGCGCTTCACGGCAGCGTTCTGGGACCGCCTCTTCCAGCTGCTCGGGACGCGGTTGCTCATGTCGACCGCGTCGCACCCGGAGACCGACGGGCAGACTGAGCGCGTCAACCGAGTCGTCGAAGATGTGCTGCGCAGTTACGCGTCGTCGTACACGTCGTGGAGCGCGCTGTTGCCGATGGTCGAGTTCGCGATCAACAACGCAGTGCACGAGTCGACCGGTCACACGCCGTTCTTCATCAACAACGCGCGTCACCCGCGCGTTCCCGCGGTTCTTGGCTTTGACGACGACGGCTTTCTTGAGGGGGGAGGGACACCGAGCGCGTCGGTGTCATGCGTCGCTCTTCCAGCATCTTCGGAGGCGAGCTCGCGCTCCAACAGGTCGTCGCACTGCGCAGTCGTGATGACTCCAACAGAGGCGACAAGTTGGGCCAACGCGGTGCTTATCGCGCCATCACGACGCGCGATCGCCATCACCACTCGCGCCGGCGCGGGCAAGCCATCCGCGCCTGTGTCTTCAATCGGCGACGATCGTGTGCTCGAGTTCGTCCAAAAGCGCGAGTCAATCGCGCGCTTTGTGCGCGATGCAATCGCTGCAGCAGTCGATCGGCAGAAAACAGCAGCCGATCAGCGCGGGCGCAAGAATTCCGAGGAATTCGCTGTCGGTGACCGTGTTTTGTTATCGGCGTCCGGCATTGCACCCGGTTCTGTCACGAACCTTGGTGCGACCAAGCTCGCACCACGCTTTATCGGCCCGTTCACGATCACACGACGCAAGGGCGAGGCGTACACACTTGACATGCCAAGTGCATTGAAAGTGCACCCGACTTTTTATGTCGGGCGCTTAAAGCGCTATGTTGCTGCTACGGTTCCGACGGACGAGCTGCCTCGCCAGGCTCGAAGCGCGACCCGACGTGACGAGGACGCGGCTTCGTCAAAGCGCTTGGCGGCGTCTGACCCGCGCGGAACGCCCGATTGTCCGCGCGAAGAGCCTCGTTTGCCTGGACCACCTTCGCCAGCTGCGCTCGAAGCGCAGCAACCTCTTGGTCGAGTCGATCCGCCTCCGCAATCGCGTCATCGGCGCGGCTCAGAGCAACGTCGGCGTCATGCGACACCATCTCCAGCCGATCAGGCACAGGCGCGACTGTCGTCTCGTCGCGCCACGTTCCGCCGCGATGGTCCGCCGCCGCTTGTTGACAGCGCGGGCCACCCGCGCTGGATCGTCGATCGTCTGCTTGAACACCGCGACCACGGTCGCGGTGCCAGTCGCCGCGAGTATCGTGTCCGCTGGCTTGGCTTTGACTCGGCCAGCGACTCGTGGGAGCCTCGCGCCACTCTCCTCGAAGACGTTCCCGACTTGGTGATGGCGTACGAGGCCGCCACTGCTGCTGCTGCTGCTGCTCGCGCCAAGGCGACGGCGCGCGCGCGCGACCACGCGACCGAGAGCGTGAACGCGATCGTCTCGGCTCTTGCCACGCCACATGCCGGTCCTGCGAGCGCGCAAAGCGCGCGTCGCCTTCCCACGCGCGCTCAGGGGGAGCGCGCAGGCTGCGTCCTCGAGACAAAGAACGCGCGCTCGGCGCGCGACGAGACGGCGCGGCGATCACCGCGCGCAGCGCGGTTCGCCGCGAGAGCGCGTCGATACTTGGCGAGGAGAGCCTTCTCGTCTTCGTCAAGCGGATACTCGGCGAGCATCGCCTCCCACTGCGCGAGCGTCGGCTTCTCGCGGTTGTTGCAGATGCGACAGTACGCCACGACGTGAACGAAGCAACACGGCCGGTCTGCGTCCCACGACGCCGAGCACACGCGCTCGGCGAGGTCGCCCAGATGGTAGCGCTCGTGCTGCACCTCGCGGCGCTCGAGCTCGAGCGCCATGTTTGGCTCGAGGTTCCAGCGTGCAACGAAGCGCGTCCACGACTCGTCAAGCGCCTCCTTCGTCACGTTGCCGGTCGTCGTGATCGGCTTGCCGCGCGACTGGCGCCATCGACGCCACATGTCGGCGAGTGCCTCGTCGCCTGGCGAGTCCCGCACGCCGCTGCAGTCGTACAGCGACAGTCGGCGAAGCGCGTCGGCGTATGTCGTCGTCGCTGCTATCACGCTCGCGCTCGGCATCGGCTGGTCGCAGGTCTTGCAGATAGCGCGGTCTCCAGTGCCGCGCTGCATGGTCTTCGTGTTCGTCGCTCTTCTCGCTCGCTGCGTCGCGCCTCGTGTGCGCGTCGTGTGCTTTGGTTTTGTGTGCATTTGCCTTCTTTCGCTTGCGTGTCAGCAAGCTTGTGTGGGGGATGGTGTAACGGGGCTGCTGTGCTAAGTACGAAGGAGCACAGCAGACTCCCATTTAGTGGCCTAACCTGATTTCTGACGACCATGGTCGTCCCATCAGAGGGCTCACTAATTAGGTTAGCTCCCTCACTTTCATCACTATGCATGATCTCAATTTCAATACCTCAGAGTTGAAAATACCGAGTTCAGCGCAGTTCCCCTGCGCTTCACCCATCGCTTCCTCGTAAGACCTCGTGCGAGCTACGTCACGGAGAACACTCCCGTGACAACAGGGACGTACAAACCCGTTGGCTCATCGAGAACCATGACCACGAGGCACTGCTTGAACTGGCGGGGAACACAGCGGAACGTCCCGTCGACGAAGACAGTCGTCCCACGATACATAAGGGGCTTGATGAGGTCAGGATGAGCCCAGCCGACAATGCGATGCGGCTGGATGTGTCGCGCTGCCGTTCCTCGTAGTAGACGTCGTGAAACTGGAAGAACCGGAGAGACGAATTCTTGACAAGAGAGAGCGGCGGGAGCTCTACCAGACCGTGCACGTCACCGCCGTAATGCGCACGGCGCGTGTTGTACACACGTGACACGACTTGCGCTCTCGGCAAGCCGAGGACTGCACCGGAACCTGGACCGTAAAACCGAGCCCTCACGAGGTCCCAAATCACGAGTGCTGTGAGAGACAGGCCGGACACCGCGAGCCGATCAAACTCAAGCTTCATTGTCTCTGTGATCGTCGTGAGCTCTGGCCTCGACACTTGGCCTTCCACACATGTGTGCTCGCCTTGGACACGGTACACCCTCTCGGCAGGAAGGTACGACGCTGTCGCGCGACACCCGGTTCGTCGATACCCGCTGCAGCGGTACGAGGTCTTCACGCTTGTAACCCGCGATCTTGTGTAGCGAAACCCGTGCAAAGTCATGACAGTCTTGAAGGTCGACGATCGGATCATTGCTTTCTTCGTTGCTTGATCGTTGAGAAGTGAAGCAAGACGGCAAGCAACGCAGGCGGAGCAGGCAGAGCAGAGCTGCAGCAGGTAACGAATGCGACGCTTCAGAAGATAACGACTCGAACAAAAGCGAAACCGTACACAACAGCAAAACAAAACTCACCAAGCTATGTTGTGCTAGTACAAGAGCACTGCTGCACCGCCAAGCACGAAAATTGGTGTGCACATGCACTGAGGTCCCAGGCCCACACTGTCACCTTTCTGAAGTATGGAGTTTTGTATGCTAGAAGTTTTTGGGTCAAATACTCGTAACAAAACTAGAACAGCTAGTTTGGTTTGAATTGTGTATGAGTAATTTGTTTGAGTGTGACCCGTGTGATACGATTGTGACCCGCTCGTGATCAATATTTTATGTGACCCAAAACGTGACCAGACCCGTATGTGACCCTATTTAAAGTTAACCTTCGCCCATCGACGCTCGACTGCGTGAGCGAATTGGACACGGACGCAGATGTGGGAAGAGCTGAGGCTCAGCACCTTGTGTCTCTACTCCAGCGTCGTCGTGGCACGATGTGTCAGGAGTCGACGTAGATCGAAGTCGACGTAAGTCGAAGTAGCTCCACGACGAGGTCGGAAGTGATCGCGACACTGAGACACAAGTGAACATCAAAGGATTCGATTCAAAGCATACACACATGTAGGCACACTAGCTAGACAGTCGTGGTCGCATCGAGACACTAGCGCACGCACGCATGGACGCTGTCCACGTACTCAGAACGCAGCCGGCGCATCGTGCGCACTGGCAGGCTCCGACGCTGTCTTCTGAGCACTGTAGGTCGCACCCACAGGCGCAGCACCAATACGAGCAGCAGTCGCCGATGGGGCACCCGACGTCGTCGCGTGGTCTTCCGGCGACGCTGTGTCCTTGACGAGTCCTTCGACTGCTGCTGGTGCCGATTTTGCAGAGTTTGCGGATCCAGCTTGCTCTTGCAGACAACTGTCCACGCACAGCACCACTCGTTGAGACAACAAGGCGCAAGGACGACCACAGCAAGGATCTTGGTATCGCAAACGCCGTGTGACTGCCTCACAACGCGTGAATGGATACTCTGATCGAGCTTTGCTCGGCACTTCGTTCACGTGGGACCTCTGCGCACCCACTTCCCAATGGCTCCAGTATGGCATACAATAATCAAGCTAAAATCGACTAACGAGCGCTCGCACCACACGCGCATGCCTCACATCAAGCATCAAGCGGCTCCAGCCTCCCATTTCACAAGTCGCTCGCAACCAGCAACACCTTCCAGCTCCAAGCTTCCAGCTCCAAGCGCTCAACAACTCACGATGGCGAGTCTCCCAGCCGAACGAGCACTCCGCGGCCGCGTGTTTGCTCGTCGACGCGCGTTCCTCCAGCTCCCTCTGCTCGAGCAGCACCGCACACGCGCACTCGCGACGTTCCTCGATGAGAGCCACGTCTTTCGCCAGCGCCGCGTCGGGTTCCATCACTCGATCGAAGGCGTCTCGTGCGACGAGCTCGCAGACGTCGTGCTCGGGTACTTGGAAAAGCACCCGCAGCTCCTCGAGCAACAGCAGCAACAACAACAACAATCTCCAGCACCGTCGCCTACCCACGCACAAGACATTGACGCAGCGCCGTTGTCATCACCAGCTTCTGCTGCTGCTGCGCGCGTCGCAGTCGTATCGACGCTCAACCGCAAGCAAGTTGTCTGGAAGTACGTCGACGCGCTCGTGCTCAGCGGCGTCCTCGCGATCTACGACGAAGCAGACGACAAGGTCGCGGGCACCAAGCTCAACGACTTTGCGCGTTCCGGTGTCATGTTTGTACCGACGCGTCCGAGTCTGAGCCCGAGCAACGCCAAGCACCAGCACGTGTCAGTGTGGCACCTCCACGACGACGCGATCCTCGCTGGGACGTTCCAAGGCGCGAGCAAGCTCTCGAAGGCGACAGGTGGTCGCAACATGTACTTCCTCGTCGACGGCACGCACAACGTGCTCTACTGGTTCGAGTCGGACGGCGCGACGGCACCAAAGGGCTCGATGTTGCTCCTCGGTGCGGTAGTCCAGTCAACCGGGTACGCGCACGCGACCTCGCCGACGTTCCAAGTCAAGATCACGTGCGCCACGAGCGCCACGAGCGTGTCGATGTTTGGGAGCGACACGGCGGACTGGATCAACCCGCTGCGGCGCTGCGGCGCGGTGTACGACATGACGCCGCTGCCCGCGTACAGCAAGCTCGACTTGATGGCGACAGTGTTCGCGCACAAGTGAGTTCGCTGCGTGAATGTGCGCTTGAGCGTAGGAGTGATCGGCTCAAGGAGCATGCGCGTCATGTCCACTTGCTGAAGAGCTCAAGAGTGCTGAAATCGAGGGAATACTGAAACGAGGCATTGTATTGCCAGAGAATTCATATTCCGGCGTGTTTGCTTTTAATCTATCTTAATGTATCAAACAATGCCACTTTCAAACACGTTGGAATCATTGCTACCAGAGAATCGACGCGCAAGTTCAACGCACCAGTCAAAAGCAAGGTGACACGCACGTCATTGCGCACCTGTTGCGGAGCTCTCCACCAAGACACTCGCACTCGCCTCGACACCGCGACGACGACACTCACCCAAAGCCGCAGCAGTGAGAACAGCAGCAGCAACACGACAGCACACTACGCTCGCATGACCAGCGCAGCCGTCCAGACGCAGCAGCAGCAGCACCGCGCGCTCGCGATCGCGCTGCAGCCGTACATCTGCGGCGGCCTCGCGTCGTCCTTGTCGTCAGTTGTGATCCACCCGGTCGACCTCGTGAAAGTGCACGTGCAGATCGCTGGACAGACCGGTGCGAGCGTCACGGGCCTCGGTGCTGCGCGTTCAGTGCTCGCGCGCGAAGGCGTGAGCGGCTTCTACTCGGGGCTCTCAGCCGCCGTCGCGCGGCAGATGGTCTACGGCACAGCGCGTCTCGGCATGCACCGCGCGCTCTCGGATCACTTGAGCGCTCGACGCGTCGCACGTGGCGAGAGCGCAGCGCTGCCGCTCGCAGTCAAGTCGGTCTCAGCCATGGCCACTGGCGCACTTGCCGCCGCGCTCGGGTGCCCGTTCGACGTCGCGCTCGTGCGTATGCAAGCTGACTCGCTCGCGAAAGCGCACGAGCGCCGCGGATACACGAGCGTCTTTGACGCGATCGTCAAGATGGCCAAGTCCGAGGGCGTGACGACGCTCTGGCGCGGGAGCATCCCACTCGTGGCGCGTGGCACAGCGATCAACGTCGGGATGATGGCGACGTACGACCAGACAAAGGAGATCTTTGCAGTACACTACGGCGACGGCGTGCTCACGACTGCAGTTGCGAGTGCGCTCTCGGGCTTTGCGTGCGCGTTCACGTCGCTGCCGTTCGACTTGATCAAGTCGCGGCTCATGCACATGAAGAAGGACGCAGCGACGGGCAAGTACCCATACAAGGGCGTCGTCGACTGCTTTCGGCAGATCGTAGTGCACGAAGGTCCGAGCAAGCTCTGGCGCGGCTACTGGACGTACTGCGTGCGCTGTGCGCCAAACACGATGCTCATTCTCTTGCTCCTCGAGCAGATCACTGCGACGTACACTGCGGCGCTCAGCCACGTGTGACGGAGAGTGAGAGAGAGCGATAGAGTGTTGATAACGAGATGTTGTATGATGTGTGAATAGTAGAACCGCAAACTCCTTCCTCTTGCTGCAATCGTCGAGTGCTTGATCGCTGGACTCGTTCGTGGTCTTGGCGACGTCCGTCATGCTTTGACTGGCGCGTTTGAAGCACTTGTCTATCGGCAGGACACGACTTGGCACTCGAGCGCTTCGACACTCGCTTTCAGACGCCAAGCAGCACTACGACTGGGCGTTGCGTGCGAGTGGCACTTGACAGTGTCGAGAGTCACTTGATTTCTCGTCTCGCGTCGTCGCGCACCGGAATCGTGGAACGCTGCTGCTGCTTGATTCCGTGTTGGTCTTGCTGTGCTCGTGTTGGCTGGTGCTTCATGAATCCAGTGGTGACACTGAGAGATGGAGCTGTGCGAGCCGACGATGGCGATCGCCAACGTGTTCGCTTGTGCCTCTCACATGGACGTACACTTGATTGTGATCAAGTCTGCTCAATGAACACGAGAAAGCTCTCGTGGCGAAGATATCAGACGACGCACGAGTGTTCAATGCAGATCTCAGAGGACGTCTTGGTGCAAAGCGCAGATCTGACGTACCGGGCATGAAATGTGTCCGAACTCGTTGTTGCGCTCATGCACGTGTGCTCACGAGCAGCTTCGAGTGGACATACGCTCTTCGAACCCAGAGGACACCATGCATTGTCGATGGCGACTTGCTCGAAGCAAGAGTCGTAGCCTGAATTTTAGGTTGAATTTTAGGTTGTAAAATGTGAAAATCAAAACTGTTTTTGCACCTTGAAGTATTGCGTGCATACTAAATTCAAGTCAACTGGCAAAAAGACATATGGTATGGTTTTATGCAGTAACTTGCACCCCTACCCACACAATTCGAATTATCGTTTACAATTGTAACCATCAAGTCGAATCACGTAGGTTCTGTTTTTCCCCAGCTGTTCACATACTCAAGTCCAGTCAAACGCTCGTCGCTCGCCGCGATCAGCACGCGAGTCTCATAATTGCTCTCTCATCATCGACATCATCGACGACGACTCGACCACACTTGCCCACGACGCGCGCTGTGTGTGTGTGCACATTCCGACGAGCGCAGCGCGTGCGTACAGGTCAGCAGCAGCAGGAGCAGCAGGTCTCGAGACCCGATGCGATGCGCGTCTCCAGCGTCTCGTGCGTCGTCGACGACGCTCGCGCGCTGCGGCGAAAGCGACCGCGCGCTTCCGACACTCGCGCTGCAAATGTTACAGCACACGACCACCAGCGGCAGATGCCTGCGCTCGTGTGCTCGAGAGCAACAGCGACAACAACAGCAACGCAGACACACAGTGACAGCAGCTACAGCTCCATAGTATCATCAGCAACGCCACAGCGTACTCGCCCCTCCATACATCAGCAACAACAACAGAAGTCACTCGAACCCACTCGATGCGACGTCCAGCCGCGTGCACCCGCAGTGCTCTCGATCGTGCGTTGTACCTCGCAGCGTCTCGCGCGATCGCAAACGCGCCTCTCATGGCTCGCGCTCATGCTATACGCCACCGTCGCGCTCGTGCTCCCATCGCCAGTCGTCGCAATGACGAACCTCGTGCCAGTGGACTACGGCTTTGAGTTCAACGGCAAGCACTCGGACTTTGCGCAGCAGTTCTACGTGCGGTACGTCGCAAAAGACGACGTCCCGCAGCTCACGCGCGTGACGATGCGCGCACTCCCAGACGCGCTCCAGAAAGAGCTCGCGTCGTACTCGCTCACGTGGGACGAGCTCCCAGGGCTGCTCCAGCGCGCGCTGCTCTGGGACGCAGGCTACGCGCTCACGACCGATATGGCGATCGTCAAGATCTACACGCGCACAGGACGGTCGATGGCCGAGATCTTTGTCCCGCGCAAAGCCTACGAGCGCACGGGCTGCACGCCGCGGCCGTGCTCGCTCCCGAACGGCGAGGTCTTCTATCGCCACAAGTTCTGCGACGGCGACCAAATGGCGCGCGCGAGCCTCTGCGCAGTCGACGGCGCGCGCCAGAAGCCGCACGCCGGTATGTGGGGCGACGGCGGCGAAGTCGACACGATCCCAGAAGTCCGCGTCCTGCGCCACGAGTGGACGGAGCACAGCGACACGTACCTCATGTACGCGCTCCACACTGTCGCAGACGAAGTCGTGTACAACGCATGTCCAAAGACGCCGGCGATGATCATCCCCTGTGCGCCGTACGCGAGCGTGAACCAGAGCGAGTGGAGCGCGCCAGTGCGCGGCCGCGTCGTCGAAGCGTGGCTCAAAAAGTACTCGGAGGACCACCAGGAGAACCGCACGTGGCTCCTCGTGCCGCTCACGATCGTCGTGTTCACGCTCGTGGGCGTGATCACAGTCTATCGCTATCGAGCCGCCGTGCGCGACCACGTCCCCGAGACCGAAGCACTGAGCGGCGATCACCGCGACGCCGACTTTGACTCGGGGTCGGTCGAAGCGTTTTTACTTGATTCGCGGACAGCGAGTGATGGTCGTCGCGATAAAACCGGATCCGATGACGACGACGACGACGACGATCACCCAGAAGGCGACTTGAACGCTGCTGCGTTCGAGTACTTTGACGCATCGATCGGGCTCTCGGCGTCAGCGTTCGACCCGATGCTCGTGTCGTTCAACCGTGTGCACCCGCTGCGGTCGCTCCAGCGCATTCGCGCGTCGAAGCGCAACGCCGTTGCGATCCGGAGCTTTCGGCTGTTTGAGTCGCACCGGAAGATCCGTGCGAAGCGCGTGCTCTTTCGCGACATTCAGTTCGAGACGCAGCTAGCGCACGGCGCGAGCGGCGAAGTCTGGCGCGCAATGTACAAGAGCGAGCCTGTCGCGGTGAAGCAGCTCCTCCCGAGCAAGCGCCGCGAGCTGCGCGAGATGGAGATGTTCATGGCCGAGATCTACCTCATGGCGCAGCTCTCGCACCCGCACATCGTCGCGCTCGTCGGTATTGCCTGGAACACGCTCGAGCACATTGTCATGGTCCAAGAGCTCATGGTGCGCGGAGACTTGCAGCGGTTGTTAGCCGAGCAGCGCGAGAAGCCCGACGACGTCGGGTTTACGTGGACGACCCAGCGCCGCGCGATCGCGGTGTCGATTGCCCGCGCGCTCGCGTACATGCACGCGCTCCAGCCGAAGCTCTTGCACCGCGACGTCAAGTCCCGGAACGTGCTCTTGGCTGCAGACATGACGGCAAAGCTCTGCGACTTTGGCATCAGTCGGCGCAAGCACGCGAGCGACGACGACGCTGCGAACTTGACCGCGACCGCCGCAGCTGGGACAATGTCGTGGACGCCGCCAGAGCTCCTCGTTGGCGAAGACTACAGCGAAAAGGTCGACATCTACGCGTTCGGCGTGCTCTTGACGGAGCTCGACACATGCGCACTGCCGTATCACGACGCGCACTCGCTCGAGCTCCGGCTCGTGCAGTTCCCACTGCGCTTGATGAAGCTCATTCTGAACGAAGGGTACCGCCCAAAGGTCTCGGCGACGTGTCCACCGGCGATCGCGCACCTCATTGCGCAGTGTCTCGAGCGCGACCAGGAGAAGCGGCCGACCGCACAGGCGATCTGCGCGATGCTCGCAGCGACCGACGAGTCCGTGGAGGCGCTGGCGTGAGAGAGAGAAGATGAGCAAGTGCCTGCGACTGGAGCAGGACACGAGGCGAGAGAGAGAGAGATGTGGCGCTCAGTACACTTGGTATTTATCAGTCGTCGCTCGGTGTGGATCGTCCTCCTGATGTGGACACTTGGTAGTGCTTGAACCTCCAGAGGACACCTGATGGACAGACTCGCTCCGGTTCGCAACGCTACAGATCAACGACACTCTCGCCTCCTGCTGCGGCGTCGCCATCGTCGCTGCTGCTGCTGCGCGCGGCGCTCGCACTCGTCGCGCGCACAAACGCGAGCTTGGCGCGTGCAGCAGGCGAGAGCTGCGTCTGCCAGTCGCTCGCGCCACTCGGAGCCTGCGCGTCAGCGCCAGCAGCGCCTGTGACAACTGTCGTTGTTGCCGGGAGACTGAAGACCTGGCACGCGAGGCGCTGGAGCAGCGGCCAGCGCTGGCCGTCCGTGAGCCAGTACTGCAGCGCCGTCTTCTTGCGCTTGCGCAGCAGCGTGTACCGAAAGCTCTTGCTGCTCTTCTCGCGCGTCGCGTCGATCACGAACTCGGTCAGCTGCTGCGCCATGTCGAGGCGCCGGTCGTCGTCCTCGTCGTCGTCTGAGCTCGCCCCGTTGCTCGCGCCAGTGCGGCGGCGGCCAGTGCGACCGCCGTTCGCTGCGTCGCTCGCGCCACTCGGACCCGCAAGTGGCAAGTCGAAGATCACGTCTTCGATGCGCTTGCGCGCGTCGGCGCCGAGGCCGTCGCCAATGTACCGCGGATCGAGCAAGTACGCGATGCCGTGCGCGTCGCCATAGAGCGCGTTGAACTGCATCTCGCTCGTGCGCAGGACGAACGCGCGCTCGGCTGGACGCAGCACTACGTCCGGAATGCGCGCGACGGCGTCCGGCAGCGCCTTTGCAAAGCCAAAGAACACGTCCGAGCACGTCGCGTGCGGCGCGTCGATCGCCCGCGCGAGCGCCTCGATCGCCTCGAGCACCGCGACGGCTTTCGAGAGCAGCGGCACAAACTCGACGCTCAGGACGTCGCGCTGCACGTGCACGCGGCTGTCGACAGCACTCGCTGGACGCGCGCTCGGACTCGCAAAGTCCCGCGCACTCACGACCGCGCGGAGCTGCGCGTGCATCGCGAGCAGCACCTCGAACGCCGCACGCAGCGAGCGCCAGTCGCTCACAGCAAGACGCGTCGGGAGCTGGCGTTGCTGCGGCTGCTTGGATGCCTCGCGCTCAACGAGCTGCGTGAGCTCGGCGCGAGCGTCGTCGTCGCTGGCAAAGAGCGCGAGGATGCGGTCGCAGCTCCGCGTCAGACGCGCGAGCGACTCGAGCGGCGACGCGCCAGGCGTCTCGGACCCAGCGGCTCGTGAACCAAAGATGGCGCGCACGACCAAGTGGAGACCGTGCGCGGCGCAGCCAAAGACGAACGCGCGCGGATGTGCCGCACGCAGTGAGCGCCACGTGCGCTGGTGCGTCAGCGAGTTGTCGGTCACGACGCCTGCAACAGGCAGACAGACGAGCCATATCGATGAGAGTGTCCACTTCGGCGCGACAGTTTCGACAGACAGAGCCAGTGCAAGAGATGCACCACCACAGCAAAAGAGGACGCACCACTGATCGTCGGACCGCAGCGCTGGACGATCGCGCTGATCTTGCTCGCGAGTGCGTCGGCTTCGAGCGCGCGCTCCTCGGCGCGACTCGCCGTCTCGACGGCGAACGCCTGCTGCTCGGCCACGACCGTGTACGTCACGCTCGCGTCGTCGCCATTGTCTTGCGCTACGTCGTCACCTTCGCCGTCGCGGTCGCGCCAGTCGGTCACGACAAGACTCGCAAACTCGAATGCCTGCAGCGCAGTCGCCACGCGCGCTTGCGCAGCAGCGTACGCGTCGTCGAGCAGCGGACCTGCGAGGCGCTCGAGCGTCGGCAGCGCCACTGCGGCGTTGCTCAGGCGGAACGCCGTCTCCAAGTGCGCGCTCTCGACGCCCGCGAACGGCGCGCCAGTCGTGTAGAAGAACATCGCGAGCGCGGCGTGGATCGCGCGCACGTCTGTCGGCTGTGCCATCGCACTCGCGCTGCTGCTGGTGCGTGGAGCGAGTGACGTCGCAGTGGCCATGGTGGTGGTGCTGACGGGCGAGTTGATCGAGCTGCGCGCGTCGACGCGGCGGCGCTTGGACTCGGACGCGACTGCTGGCGCACGGCGCGGCGCGCGTGCAAACGAGTGTGGCACGGCTGAGCTGCTGCTGCTGCTGTTGTTCGTCGTCGAGAGCGCGAGCGCAGAGAGCGTCGCGGCGCCAGCAGCAGCAGTCGCGCTCTCGTGCAGCCGCGCGGCGTCGCTTCCGTGCGGGTGCGCTCCGTAGTCGTCGCTAGGGTCGTAGTAGTACGGCTGGTGGGTCTGCGCTGGCACGGACGCACTCGGTGGTGGGACGCCAGTGCGCGCCACTGGTGCGCTCGCCAGTCCGCTCGCTGGCGCTGCAAGTGCTGGCGCATCCGTGCTCTTGCGTCGCAAGTGCGGCGGCGTTTGCTGCTGCTGCTCGTACTTGAGTGCGAGGCGCTCTTGCTTGAGCGCGAGGTGCTGGTCGAGCCACTCGGGCCGCTCGTGCTGCGCGAGCGTCTTGTCGACAAACTCGTGGAACGGCACGCAGCGCAAGAGGTGCGCGCGCGCTTTCTCGCTCTTGTGGTGGTGCGGCACTGGCTGCGCGCAGTGGCGGCACTCGCTCCGGGTCTCGCGGTGCGGGTTCGGCACGAGCGTGAGGAAGCTCCAGATCTCTGACCGCGCACGATGGCCGCGCTTCATCGGGCCCTCGCTCGCGTTGCTAGCGCGGCCAGGCGCGTGACTCGCGCTGTCGCCAGTGGTCTCTGCATCGCTCGCCATGCTTGTTGTTGTCGTTGTTGTTGTTGTTGTAGTCGTGGTCGTAGCTGCTCGCGCGCACACAAGGACAACGACAGCGACAACGACGAGGAAGAAGAGGTCTCAAGCTCGTCAAGTCGATCGACGTGTTTGTGCGTGGTTTGTCGTGGTCGTGGTCGACAACAACCAAGCGAATGAGCGAACGAGCGAATGAGTGAAGAGGGGGAAGTTGGTGTGGTGTGGTGTGGCAGCGAGCACCAACAACTGCAACACCAACAACACTCTTGGACGTGGTTTTTCACAAGCCTTGCTCTTGCTCTTGCTGCTTCATGCACTCGTCCTGTGCTCATGTGTGTGTGTGTATGGAGCTGATGACAGCGACGAGTACAATCGATCTGCAGGAGCTTGCTGTCGGTCATGTGAGTCAATACCAAGAGCTCTCAAAGGCGCGTCGGTCGTGCTGCTAGACGTGTTGGACGAGCTGGTCTTGATACGAATGAATGAACCAAACCAACTGAAGGTCGCTGTTGCTTGGCGCGTTGGCAACGAGCATGCTCACACGTTCACACGGACGGGTTCACACGTCGTCCGTAAGCAAACCCAGCACACATATGTGCTTGCGATTGTGATAGCAAGGACGACGAAGACTGATCAGTCGATGATCGATGCACTTGCTTGTGCCGCGTCTTGCGCATCTTGGGCATGAACAGAAAGCCACTGTGAAGGAGCAGAGCACATTGCTTCTCAACAAGCATCGAAGTGTCATGAACAAGCAAGCGCATGGCAAAGGCGAGATCAGGTCCTGCACACGTTTGCAGCATGGCGAGAAGACTCGCATTCACGCATTGCCCACACATACGAAGCGTGCGCATTAGGGCAGCGCTCGCGGAGCATGCGCATGAGGTGGTGACGATCGCTCGAGCGATTGAGATCCTTGACTCGACGACAACAACGACGTCCTTGATGTCGAGAGATCCTTCGCGCTCGCGTCACTCGAGCGGCGCTTGGAAGAACGTCTGGCGTTCATAAAGAGTAGCACATGCTTTTGTGTCGTGGATGGAAGATCGCTCATTGCTCGTTGCTCCAGTGCTGACTATGAAGGAGTACGAGTCTGCGGGGTTGACTTGATTGGGTTGGATTGGGTGGTCAAGTACCCTAGCCTGCTCTTCATGTAGCACACAGCGCAAGTCGTCGCCGTGCGAGCAGCAGCACACAACTGCAGACAGGACTCCAGGGCGGACCAACGGTGTTGCATTGAAGACGGAGGATGCGCGAGTCGTGACCAGTCGCGCCTGCTTCCAGCCGATCGTCGTCGACATTGCGCTTGATCCTCAAAGCCATGGTCTTGTGGCGGATCGCCGCTGCTGCTGCTGCTGCTTCCTGCTTGTCTTTCATCACGACACCATTCAGTCGTCGGCTCGAGAGTGGCCAAGTCGCCACCATGCATCGACTGTTCGCTTCACTTCACACACACATGCACTTGTACAAGAGTAGCCATGTCGTTGCGTAGACTCGGATCTGGAGCTGTGGAGTCCCTCACTAGCGAGCAGTGCGCAGCTCGTGCTTTCTCTCTCAAGACGAGTTAGGTCGGCGCCGCACCGAAGTGCAGACGCTCCTTGCTGTCAATCGAGTCAGCCAAGGCGTGCTACATACACACACGAGTCAGTCACGCTTGTTGTCTACGTCCAGGACGTCGTCACCTTCAGCTTGAAAAGAGTGGACAACATGCGCATGGCATCACACGCAGATCGATCAATCGATCAATCGATCAATCGATCATCATCATCAAGAGCACCAACAAGGACGGGAGAGAGGAGATTCGCAGCCAGCCAGCCAGTATATCAATGCCGATCGAAGCACGGAGCTCGACCAGTCACGGACGGACGGAAGGTCCCACTTCGATCGCCATATCACGCAGACAAGATGACCCGAACGCGCAAGTGCTCGCTCGCTAGGTGCTGCTCATGGTCTTGCTCTAGCCAGCATGCTTGGCTGTGCTTGGTGTGCTATGCTTGTTGTACTTGCAAGTTACCGAGGACTTGTGCGACGCGCCCACCCACTTCAGCCAGAGCAAGAGAGAGAGCGCATGAGAGTGATAGAGACTGAGCACACGGTTTGCTCGCATCCACTTGCTAGGGATGTCCTCGACACCAATAACGTCGGCGATCGACTCGACTCGAGCGACATTGTGTGCACAATGCGAACGAGTGTTCCTGCAGCGTTGCTTGCCTGCTCCAGCACTAGCAACAACACCAGCAACATCAAAGCAACCAAGGACAGCAACATCAAAGCAACCAAGGACAGCAACAACCAAGGCAAGTCGAGGCAACACGGCAAGCCAGAGGCTTTTTCTCTCCCGTCTGTTTTCTCAGAAAGCTAGCTTCTCGGTTCGTCTTGCCCAATGTATGCGTCTCTCTATGATCGCATGGCGCGTTAGCGAGTGGGCTAGCAGCGTCGGTCGCCGTACACCGCCTCGGACCTCGGACTGCTGCTCCTGCTGCTGGCGCTGCTATACGGCTGGCACCGAGAGAGCGCGCAGCTGCACGCGCGGGATGGACAGGCGACTCGTAAAAGCGACGGAGAACACCGCAACACGCCGGCATCGGCGCGCGTTGATGCTGTTGTTGCGCGAGCACTTGGCTTGCGCGACGCACGGCTTCGCTCACTCTTGATCAAGAGCAGACGAGCGCACACGTTGCACGCGCGCAACCACTTGCGTGAAGCGACCGAGCGACCGAGCGCGCGCGTGACCGAGAGAGGTAATGCTGCTCACACGCGCGCACCGAGGTGTCCACTTGCTCACACTCGCTCGCTCTCTGTTGCAGGTGCATCGCTCCGACGCGCGTGTGTACAACAACATCTTGTTTGCTTGCCCCAACAACAAACCACGCGCACTTGCTTGCGTGCAACGCAACCACCTGACAAGCAGCAACAAACACACACACTCGACGCGCGTGACAAGTGCGCATGACGGCGCTCAGCAACGCGGCATCGATCTACCCGCGCATGCTCCGCGACCCACACGCGAGCGCGCTCGTGTGGAGTCCCGAAGCCGAAGCCACGATGAAGAAGACCGACGAGCCGCAGGACAGCGACAATGACAGCAACAACAACCACAACTCGAGTCTTTTGCAACTGCAGCAGCAACATGTTGCGCTTGCGCAGGCAACCACCAGTGCATCGAGCCTTGCAAGCAATAACAACAACAACAACAGTCACCACGATACAGCGCAGGCGCTGCATACGGACACTGTGCCAGTCCGCGTCGCGCGGTCGCAGTCCCTCACAGACCCAAAGACACCGCCGATGTTTGCGAGTCCCACGAACAGCAGCAGCAGCAGTCCACTGTTCTCAGGCACAGACGCCATGTCCAGCAACCACAACACTAGCAGCACCAGCAGCAGTGGGGCTCCAACTACTGTCCCAACACTGAATCAGGCGCCACTGAGCGAGCCCGAGAGCATTCGCGCCACATCCAGTCCATCGTCGCTCGCACCTGCAGTAGTAGACGCACTCGGAGTACTGCAGCTCCAGTCTCAGCCGCAGCCACTGTACGTTGCGCCAGATCCGCGGCTCGCTCGGCGCAACCGGCGGTCCATGTCGGCCGAGTTCACACTCAGTATGCTCCAGCAAGAGCTCGGGTACCCAACGCGCAAGTCGTCGCGATCGCGTCGCGACTCGGTCGAGCGCAAGAGCCGCCGCACGAGCTCGATCCTCGAAGTCGACGAAGCCGAAGGCGACGACACGGCTCCGTCTTCGACACTGTCGCCGAGCCGAAGCGGCACTCGCCAGCGGAACAACAGTACTCCTGGCGGCGGTGCGCTTGCCGAACCCGAGCCCGAGTGTCGGTCACTCCGCGCGTCGATCGAGTCGGGACCAAAGCGCCATCGGAGCTCCGTCGACGACGCCCAGCCGCTGAGCAACTACGACACGACTGCGAGCACTGACAACCACAGCGAGTGCGCGAGTGACGACGACGAAGACGAGAACTTTCTCGACTCGCGCGTCGCGTCGGTCACGGGCTTCAGCCAGGACACGGACGGCGTCGTGTACTACGAGATCATCGTCCGGTCGATCGCACACGGTCCGCTGTCGGCGTACAAAGTGCGTCGGCGCTACTCGGAGTTCCGCGCACTCCACCGTGCGCTCTCAGCGATCATGCCTGTCGCCCACCGCAGCGCGCCGCTCATGAGTGAAGGAGTCCTACCACCAGCAGATCTGAGCGCGAGTGCTGGTGCTGGTCTGGACTTGCACGAGCGCTCGAGCACGTCGACCATGTCGCTCGGACCCGTGAGCGAGAGCGTGTGCTTGCCGCCACTGCCAGACCGCGGCGGGCTCTGGGCGTACCTTCAGTTCGACACGACACCGTTCCTCGAGCGCCGCGCCGCGTACTTTGAAGCGCTGCTCGTCGCGTGCCAGCGCCACCCGCGCGCGCGCGCCAGTCGCTTGCTCAACGACTTTCTCGGTCCGCCTCCTGACGCCGTGGCGCTCCACACTTCGGTCGAGAACAGCTACGTGAGTCTCAATCGGTTCGCAGCACCGAAGCTCCAGCTTGCAGTCGAAGCCCACGAGCGCAAGCAAAAGGCGCGCAACATCAGTCGCCGTCGCTCGTCTGTGCACCGCGGCGGGGCGTCGGAGCTCGGGACGTGAGCGCCTGCTGCTGCTGTCTGTAGGATGTCAAACATGTGCGACGCCTGTGCGTCAGACCCAATAGAGCGCGTTGTTGTCAACGAATCGAGCTCTGTCTGTCGAATCCAGAGTGTCCACTGCAGGAGGACACTATTTCCTGTTGTCTGTCTCAGAATAGTGTCCACTGAGTGACTCCCTCCCAAGTGTCTCGCCTGCTTCGCTCACTTGACTGAGCGACAAACAGTCTGTCAGTCGAGCGACGTCGCGCCTGCAGCACCGCGTCGATCCATCGCATCGCACGCACACTTGGTCGGGTGTCGGTCTGCGCTCATCTATTGCCACGAGCTCGTCCCTACAACTGACTCTGACTGACGGACTGTGCCGCTGTGGTTGCTCTTGTATCCGACCACACTGTCGCTTAGTTGGGCACAATCTTCGTGACGTAGTCCGCAATGTCAGCGCTGAGGTACTCGCGGAGCTCGTCGCGCGTGACCCAGAGGTAGTCCTCGGCCTTGGCGCTGTTGAGCTGCACGTCGCCCAAAAGGTGCTGCGACTTGTAGAAGAACACCTTCGTGCCGTCGAACTCGCTCGCGTCGCCCTCGTGGAGGTACTTGACGTACCCAATCGGCGCAAAGCCTACGGGTGTGACTTCGAGCTCCTCGCCGACGTGGTCCGCAACGTGGCGCACCGCCGCGTCGCGCATCTTTTCGTCCGCACGCGCTTCGCCGACAGGGAAGAACCACGGGAACTTGGCGTCGGTGGCGCTGTTCTTCACGAGCAGGAACACGCGGCCCTTGAGCGCGCGGTTGAGCGACTTGCGGTTGTTCGTCGCGTCTGTCAGTCAGTCCATCATGTGTAGTGCAATACGATAGCCACTGCGACGTTAGTGCAGCTGTACAGGCAATCAAGCAGTCGGTCGAGCCCTCGACTAGGGCTATAGACCCTAGAAAACCCTAGCACTTCATTCGAACACGCACCGTCTTCAGTCTCGCGCGGCGCGAGCTGGAAGCCTGCGCCAACGAGGTCTTCTGGGTCATGCGGCTCGTTCGGCAGCGGTGCCTCCTCTGGCGTGATGTGGCGCGCACCTGGCTCCATGAACCAAAAGTCCTCATCGAGGCGCTGGTCCTCGCGGAGGCTGATCTCATGCTCCATCATCTCGACATCCTCTTCGTAGTCTTTCAAGTCTGGCTGAATGACAGGCAAGCGCTCGAGGATGCCGGCGCTCAAGATGCGCCACTTCTTGCCATCCTCGACTGGCGGCGTGATGAGGTAGTTGTGGCGCTCGACCTTGGCGCGCGGCGGCTGGCGCGGCGCAGCGGCCGGGTTGCGCTTGCGCTCCTCGAGCTTTTGCTTCTGGCGCCACGAGAGACGCGGCTTGCCCTTCGCACTCGACGCGAACGCGCGCTGCGGCGTCACGAGCAGCGCACTGCTGCTGCTGCTTGCGCGCACGAGCGCTCCGCGGATCGTAAACATGCTGCTTGTCGTCGTCGTCGAGCGCCTCTCACGTCCGTCCGACGGCGTTCACTATTGCTGTGGCGCCAGCAGCGCCGCTCACAGAAAACCAATGGGCAGGATTATCGCAACAGTACTGAACAGCGTCGGATAAGTGCGATTGATGACATTCCATTCATTACATACATTTCACAACATATTTGTAAGAAACTACAAATCCAATGACACCCTCGCTTTTAGCACTACTGCTCTTTGTTGAACAGCGGATGATTCGAGCGTCCGACGCGGACTGTCGACTCAGAGCTCGATGCGCTGAGGATGTTGCGCCGCGCATCCGACGCGGCAGTGCGCGCAGCGACTGGAGCGCTCCGGCGCTCTTGGATTGCAGTCGTCCACGCGTCAATCTCGCTGCGGTGCGCTTCGCTGAACAGAAGTCGCCGCTGCGTCGCGAGTGCGAGGACGCTCTCGACCATCGCCCGTGCCCACGCAGTCGTGTGTTTCCGAAAGAGTGTGCGCAGCAGCGGCATCACAACTGTCGAGTCGTCTGGCTGCAGACTCTCGGAGCTCGTACTTGGGCTTGCGACTGGAGACTCTTCGTCGCCACTGAGACGAACACTAGCAGGCAGGCGTTCGAGACGGGCTTTCACGACCTTGGCGGCTTTCACAAACTGGTACGTCTCGTCCGTGAAGAGCTGCGCATGTATGATCGCGAGGAGCTGCCAGTCATCGAGCGTCTTGGCAATGTCGTCACGCGTGTGACTGTTGATGTTGTTGCTGTTGTCTGGCTTGCTGGTGTCGTCCGTGTCCTCTGTTGCCTGCGTCTTGTCGTACTTGGCGACGAACTGCTGCACGAGCGCTTCGAACTCGGCTTTGCCGCTCCACTGCGCGCCTTTTGCAGCAATCATCAAGTCCATGGCACCGAAGAAGAGCTGCTGCGTCTGAGCGTTCATGGCAGTGGCCATGAGCTGCGCAAAGAGCGCGCTCGCTTTTGGGAACTTCTTGTCAACGAGCTGCAAGTGTGTGCGTGTGTGAGAGAGTCGAGCGCAAGCAAGACATAACTGAGCGCATGAGCAAGTGTTTCAATCGACAGCGCGATGCAAAGACGCAGGGATGAACGCACCATGTAGCCTTGCAGCTTTGCGATCGTTGCTGGCAAGTCGAGGTCGGCCGCTTTTTGCCGCTTTGCAGCGCGCGCTTGCTTTTGTTCACTTGCAGCGTCAGTGGCTGCAGCGCTTGCGATGGAAGCTGAGCTGTCGGTTGCATCAGTACGACTCGATGCTGCGCGCTTCGTGCGTGTCGGCAGCGTCAAGCCCGCGTACAAGTCGTCTGCCATGGTCGTGATTGAGCTGATCGTGTGAGTGCTCTTCCAAGTAACAACGCTGTATTTCATTCAAATGTGCATAAAATATAAGTAAATAATGTAAATAGACTTGACGCACTCAACAATTGCAATGTCGACCTGCACTTGAACAGCTCCGCGTGGAAGCAAAGCAAGCGTATCAAGCATCAAGCCGGCGCGGCATCGACGCGACGGAGGACAGCGCTGCGCTCTCACACACGCACACGACACACGCACTGCTGCTGTTACAAGCGCATAGACTACGATGGAGATCGAGCGACACACGTCCGAGGAAGGGGGACTCCATCCGCTCGCAGTCGTGCTCGGCGTCATCGGGATCCTCGTCATGATCGTCGTCGTCGCAGCGTCGTCGTACCAGCGCGAGAAGCTGCAGCACATGGCGCGCAAGATGCTGCGCAAGAAGCGAATGTCTGTGAGCGACGACAAACAAAGTGCGTTCCTTTCGTGTTTGCGACTGCCAAGAGTATCAAGGTCGCAAAGAATGCTGACGCGACTGTGATCACATGCGATCTCTCTATGTGTATGCTGATGCACCATCACAGCCGACGGCGCACCTGTCGGTACGCTCCCAGGTTTTGTCAAGACTGCTGCGGAAACAGGTAACGCGCGTGTCGTCAAGCGCTGGGTCAACTCCACGAGCAAGGACGTCGACAGCCGCAGCGCCGAGAACCTCACGGCGCTGCACTACGCTGCACGCGGCGGTCACAACGAGTGCACTCGGTACGCAGCTCTTGCTTCAATTGTCTATCTCTATAGCGTGCGTCCAAAGTTCTAACAGAAGCGTGTGTGTATCGACGTCCAAACAGTCTGCTGCTAGAAGCGCACGCAGACCCAAACGTGCACGACGAGCGCCGCATCACGCCGCTGCACTTTGCCGCAGTCGGCGGCCACGCACTCTGCGTGAAGCTCCTGCTCGACCACCACGCTGACCCGTTTAGAGAAGATCTCGACCAGCACACGCCGCTCGCGATCGCCGAGACGAGCGGCAACGTCGGCTGCGCGCGGTTGCTGCAGCGCGCAATGGCGAAAGCGGCGGTGAGCGACGACGGCGCAGGCGGCGACAAGTCGCTCACGCTCCGCGCCGGCACGAATCGACTCGACAGCACCGTCTAGAGGCTTCCGTTGTGTGCGCGCAATTGGTCAGAAAGTGAGCGAGAGTTGAAGTAGAAGCGCGACACGTCCTGGTGCAAGCAAGCACTGCAGCGTCCGAGTCGCATCAAGACGACCAACACTCTTGCTTCAACATTGGAACTTGGATCTACATTGTCTCTACTGTCGTCTTGCGCACATGCACGACTGACTCTCAATGCACCTCGTCGACTTAGAGCTTCGCGCTCGTTGCGCGCGCGCGGAACATCGTGTCAAGCGCCGCGACGAGCGCATCGACTTCGCGCTCCGAGTTGTTTGCGTGGAGGACGATGCGGAAGCGCTCGGCGCCTTTCGGGACGGTCGGCGACCGGATCGGGATCACGCGAATGCCCATCGCGCGCATCTCGCTCGCAGCAGCGAGCACGGCGTGGTTGCCAGCGAACACGACGCCCTGGATCGGCGAGTCGCTCTCAAGCAATGCGCTGCGCGGGATCCACGCACTCGCGTGCACGCAGCACTTAAAGTACTGCACGAGTGCGAGCACGCGCGCGCGCTCTGCATCCGCTGTGGCGCAGAACTCGTGCGCGACTTGCACAGTCACGAGCTGCTCGAACGGGAACGCGGTCGTGTAGATGAATGACCGCGCGTAGTTGACGAGGTAGTCAATCAGCACCTGTGAGCCGCAGACCACGGCGCCGTGGCAGCCCATGGCTTTGCCAAAAGTGTACACGCAGCAGCTCACGACGTGCGGCTTGGCGTCGAGTCCCAGAGCGCGCACGACGCCCGAGCCGTTTGGACCGTACACGCCCGTGCCGTGCGCTTCGTCGATGATCAGGAACGCACCCATGCGCTCGCAGACGTCGGCCATGGCGCGCAGCGGCGCCATGTCGCCGTCCATCGAGTAGACCGACTCGACGACGACAAACACGCATCGGTTTGGCGGCGCATCTGGCGCGTTTGCTGCGCGCAGCTTGCTTGTCAAGTCTGCAATGTCGTTGTGCTTGAACGCGTGCGTGTTGCCACTCGCGTAGGCGCGACTGAGGCGCATGCCTTCGTGGCACGAGTTGTGGATGAGCGCGTCGTAGAGGACGACGTCGTCGGCTTGCGGGACGCTCGAGAGCACGCCCAAGTTTGCGGCGTAGCCCGAGTTGAACAGCAGCGCAGCTTCGCTACCGTCACGCGCATTCGATAATCGAACATGCATGTGCATGACGAGAGAGAGAGAGAGTAAGAGCGTCAGTCCATCGGAGTCGGCGCCGCTCTTTCGATCGATCGATCGCGTGGTGTCCTCGAGCACAAGAACAATGACACAGGACGCACGTGTTGTAGAACGCCGCGAGCTCTTTTTCGACCTGCATGAACAGACGCGAGGTGCCGGAAATGAGGCGCGAGCCAGTGGCGCCGACCAAGTGCTCGTGCGCGAGCGCGGCTTTGCGCTCCTCGACGCGCGCTTGCAGCGCCTTGGAGCGCGCAAAACCCAAGTAGTCATTCGAGAAAAAGTCGATGCAGGCGTCGAGCGACTGCGGCTGCAGCGAGCGCAGCGTGCCGACGCGGCGGCGCTGGTCGAGCGCGCGCTGGAGCTTTGCATCGAGCGCAGAGCGCGGCGACGGCGCCTCGGCCATCTCTTCCTCTCCGTCGTCGAGCAAGCAACTCACAGTCAGTTGCCCAGAACGTCAAGTACGTCAAGTTCAATTCAAATTTGAATTGCGTACAACTCAATTATGAATTGCTCGACAACACCGAACACTGTATCGCGCTGGCTTAGGAGCTCCAACAAGCGAGCACCAATGCCTTGAGCTCCAAGCAAGCGAGCGAGCACGAATGGTGCTGAAGGCAATGCGTTCGCCAGCAAGTCGTCACAGTGGTCGAGTGAGGAGCATGTGAGGCTCATTCACACACTCAACACACTGACGGCTCTTGGGAGAAGCTGGAGCTCAAACATCGGAGCCCGAGCGCTGGTCGAGGAGCGCCATGAAGCGAGCACCACTGCATTGAGCATCAATGCCTTGAGCACCAGAGCAGGTCGACGAACGAACTTTAGCGCTGAACTCGCGGTGCAACTTGACGTGAATGCAGCAGCACCAGTCGACTGACATGATGGACGGATGGATCAGCGTTGATGTGCGTGTGTTGGTTGGTCGAAGGCGAGCTCCCCATTTGTCTCGAGCACCAGAGCACCAGAGCGTAGTCTACATAGTTGAAAGGAGTGCATGGTGTGAAGCGCGCTCGCCTCGAAGCACCTGGACGTGAACTCGATTCGCGTTGTGCACTGACTCGAATCTCGCGCTCGCGCTCGCACACACGCAGACGCAATAACTCGGTGTCCAGGCGCGCCTGGACGCTCCAGTCAGTCTGCTGGACGCACGCAACATGCTGTCAGAGATGACGCTTGCACCGCAATGACAAGGCGCAGTTGACAGTGTGGATGTAGTTCATAACCGCACAAACTCAAGAGCTTGATCGCGTCGCAACCAAGGTAATTAAGTCGATTGGCACTGTGAGAAGCAAAGCGTGCATTCGGTCGTCGAGGCACTCCACTCCGATGTGGGCAACGGGAGGCATGCATAGGCCACCTCGAGGTAGAGCATATGCTTGGAAGCAAAGCGTACGTCCAAGTCCAAGACCAAGCACTTCGAGACACCAAAAGACCGAGGTGATCGAACGAAGTGACCGACCGACCGACCGACCTGTCGACCGACCGAGTCCTCACGTCAGCGCAGTTCTTCCACCGAGTGTTCCGCGAAAGCGGCGTTGGTCCGTCGTCTCCGTCCTCGCGACCTCCGCGCCTCGAGCCTCGATCCAAGTCACCGCGTCCGCTCGAGGGCTTCTTCACGCGGCAGCAGGGGCGGAAGAGAGAGAGCGCACATGTGCACCGTTGGAAACCGTTTCCGTCGTGCGAAACCGCAGTCGTGAGCTAATCCTGGATTGCCTCGCTTTTGTCGCTATCGAGCCTTTCGGTCGCCTGCATTCGCAGTGAATGAATGAGGCCAGCAGCAGCTCGCACTCTCTCTCTCTCACTTGGCGTCAGTATTGCCAATAGCAATAGCAATAGCAATACACTCCTAGCACGCACTTTGGATAATCCATGCACATTCACGCCATGGCGCCATCGCTTCGATGCCAATGAGCAGCACGCTGTCGTCGTCGTAAGCAAGCAAGCACAAGCATGTGAGCGCGCGCGCGGCAGCCACTGACACCAGATGCCACTACTGGCGCTGCTGCTGTGCGTGTTTGGCTTGGGTTCGTGGTGGTGGTGTCGTCTGCACCAAAGGGGTCTTGCGAAGAGCTACACTTGAAGTCGCTATGCTTCGTCTCTTGAGTGTGGGAAAAGCCGAATGTGGCAATCTTCAAGAGCCGCAAAGATCTTTGCCTTTGATTCAGCAACCTCTATCTTGCAACTCGATACAAATCGCAGCGCGTTGCACGATGCAGACCCGTTGACTTGCGGTTTGTATGCGCACTCGATAGCGATCTTTTGTTGTGGTCGTCCGTGCGGTCGTCGCGTTGTTGCTGTTGGGCACTGAGCCGCGCTCGCCTGCACCTATGTCGCAGCCAGCCTGCGCGCCACTCTCCAGCTTCTCGCTGTCTTTGATGGTGGTGGTGGTGTCGTCGTGGTGGTGTCGTCGTCGTCGCGCGCGCATTCGATTGGAACGCACTGGCGTCCTGACGCGAGCATGAGTGTGAGTGAGGTGCATGTGAAGGTAGGTAGGTGCTCCAAGCCAAGTTGCTGCTGCTGTTCTTCTGCTTCACACAAACAGACCCCTCGGCCGAGGAGTCGGTCCCAGTCTCATTCCCAATCTTTCCACACGAAACCCACGTCGTCAGCAGCTCCAGAGCTCCGACCAGCGCACCGCGACACCGACTCGGACAGCAGCAGCAGCAGCAGCTCCAGGACACCACCTGTCGTCAATCAATCCTCGCGACCCACCACCACTGCGACGACGGAAGAAAGTTTCGCAGTTGACACACACACATATATACACACACAGCGCCGCGACGTCTCTCCTCGCGTGTCATCCTCGATGCCGATTCCCACGACCACAGCGACGTCACCGAGCTCGAGCTCGACAACCGCAGCATCAACGACGCGGTATCAGAGCTCGGTCGCGCCGCACTTCCCTATGAAGACCATGCTCACGCCGCGCAGCAGTGGCAGCAGTGGTGCCTCGACCAAGTCAACATCGCTGACCAAGTCGCACGACCCGGCGTACAGCTACGGCGGCGGGCTCCTCGATGCAAACGGCAGCATGGCTGCAGCGTTTGCGATGTCGACCGTCCCAGGCAGCAGCAGCAATGCCGCGACAGTCGTGTGCAAAGTGCCCAAGTTCCTCCGGTCGCTCTATGCGATCCTCCAGACCGAGGACCCTGCCGTGATCTCGTGGGTCGAGAACCGCGAGCTCAAGCCGAACCGCATCACGGCGTTCCACATCCTCGCGATGGACCGCTTCGAGCGCGAGGTGCTCCCCAAGTACTTTAAGCACCAGAAGTTCGCGAGCTTCCAGCGCCAGCTCAACAACTTTGGCTTCCGCAAGTGGACCAAGACGCAGTCGAGCGGCGTGTGCACGTTCAGTCACAACAGCTTCCCGCCAGACCCGACTGCGTGCGGTGGCGTCCTGCGCGCGTCGTTCCGTGAGCAGTGGCGCCAGAAGAGTCCGTTGACTGTGTCGTCACCATCACTGGCGGTCCACGCTTCGCACCAACAGCCGCCGCGTCGACGTGTTGGCAACGGGATTACAAAAGCCGACCGGAAGAACAACAGTCGGCGGACTGGAGCAGCCGTGAGTGCCGTTCGTGTCGATCTGCCGCCACCGACCGAGTCGTTCATGGACTTGTACAAGAGTCCGCTGAATGCTGCAGTCATGATGAGTGATGGTCGTTCGCAGCAGCAACCGACGTACATGCCGAGCCACCAGCCAGCGACGAAGAAGCTCGCGCGGCCACTGCACGAGCTCAGCGGTCTCGAAGCGTTCTGCGACGACACGTACAAGCAGTTCATCCTCCCGCCGCTCCAGCCGCACCACTTGCTCGCGACGACGCCCCGTAGCATGTACGCGGCGCTGAGCGAACCGGGCGAGCCCACGACGCCGAGTCTCGGCGGCTTCCCGCACGCGCGGAGCCTCAGCGCTGTCGACTACAACAACCTCAAGCCGTACGACTACCCTGAGAAGCCAACTAGCGGTGCGCACCACCACGCACCGACGCACGCGCACAGCCAGAGCATGGACGCGAGCTTCACTGGCGCGTTCCTCGAGCCGTGGTCCTGGGACGCAGCGAACATGAACTCAGCGCTCGAGCTCAGTGCGTTCCCACTCGACTTTGACTGGCACGACACGCAGCAGCAGCAGCAGCACATGGCTGCTCAGCAACAGCAGCAGCAGCAACTCGCGCAGGTGTCGGTGAGTGTCGGTGTCGCGCCATTGCAGCACCAGCAGCTCCCGCAGCTGTCGTCGAAAGACGCGTTCTGCCATCCGCACGACACGCGAATGGCGACGCCAGCTGAAGAGTTTGGGCTCGAGACGTTCCTCTTTGCCGAGTAGACGACGACGGCGACGACGCGAGGGACCTCCGACTTGCGTGCTCCAGTATAAAGCACGGCCGGCCGGCCCTTGCGGCATCAGCGGTCCAGCGCCGCGTCCTCCTCTCTCACTCTCTCGCATGCCTTGTGCTCTGTACGAGCGCAAGACGCACAGCCATTGATGCTGTACACACGCCACTCGCTTCCTCCAATCACCTCCATTAGTCGCAGTCATCATCCGCGTAGTTCAGAATTCTTATAAGCCAAATTGTATTGAGCCGTGTACGTCTGTCTGTCTTGTGCTCATGCGCTCTGCGTCGCGTGGTCGATGCTCGCTCTGCGCTGTTGTTGTTGCTGTGGCAGTGATCGCGACGCACGCGTTGTTGTAGTTGTTGGCATAGCTGGCATCGTCGGTGCAGGTCCTGTGCGCGTGACCACGCCTTCGCCGTCGCACGCACTGCACGTGCGCTCGAGCACCATGAACGTGTTGTACACGACCTTTTCAATGCGGTGGCCCTGGCACGCGTTGCAGACCTCGATGCGCGCGAGCTTGTCGGACGCCGCCGCATGGTCTTGCGCGTGCTGCTCCATCGTCTCTTGCTCTTGCTCTCTGATGCGATCTTTTGACTGTCTGCGAGTGCGTGCGAAGCGTCGCGCACGTGCGGCCCATCTCCATGGCTCTGACGTGGTGCAACAGACGAGTCGGTCACATGATGCGCATCAAGCAGCGGCTGTCCACCTGACGCAAGGACCCACTCAACGCTCGCAATGCATGGCGCAGTCGATAGATCAATGGTCAATGGACGGACTGTCATGATGTATGTCGACGCTCGCATTGCTACACTACCAGCAGCTAGTGCGTCGGCGCATTCCCACTCGCGTCGCAGCACTTGACGCTGCAGCACGACGGCTGCTGACCATGACCACCATCCGCTTCGACCGCCACGTCGCGACCTGCTGCTTGTGCGAGCATGCGCGCTTGGATCACGCGGTTCGCAGGCGTGAGTGTGCTCGCCATTGCGCGGTTCGTAGTCAAGACGATCGCTCCGCGCGGTCGCCCGCTCGACGCATCGACGCGCTGGATCGCTTCAAACACGAGCGGCAGGCGCACCCAGTGCGGCGGGTACTTGAATCGTGCAACGTCGAGCAGCAGCACCATGTCGTGCGCTGCAGAGTAGCCGCCGATGGGCGAGAAGTGGCCGTCGCCAGTCTGCGCCAACGCTTTGCGCGTGTAGTTGAGCACGACGATCTCGTCGCTCGAGGCGCAGCTCTGCATGACCATCGCTCGGAACGCGTCGAGTGTTAGCGACGCATCGGCGCGCACGCCGTGCGCATGTGCGCCATTGCACTGCGCGAGGCACACGAACTGGTCAAAGCTAATGCCCTGCGCCTTTGTAGTCTCGAGTGGCGTGCAGCAGTCGAGGAGCTCTTCGCTGAACCAGCGCCACGGCCCTTTCCAGATCCGCCCAGGGTCGATCTGGAGCGCATTGAGGCACATCGCGAGCGTCGCAAGACCGCAGAACGCCGGCTCGGCTTGCGTCGTGAACTGCTCTGCGAGTGGGAAGTAGATCTGCATGTAGTTTGCGCTCGCGCTGCTGAGCGCCGCAGTGAAGAGCGCGCGGCCTTCTGCGCTCGAGAACGAGACGCACTCATCTGGGAGCACGCGACGATGGAACGTCTTCATGATCGCTGCAGAAGGCTGCTTTGCTGGTGATGTAGCTGATGCAGCGGAAGCAGTAGTGGCAGTGGACGAGATCATTGTCGCGCGTGTGGGCTCCTGTGGTGTCGGCGTCGGCGCTTGAGCGCTCGTGCAGCATGCCTTGTTCGCATCTGCAGCTGCTGTTGATGATGTAGCAGCAGGGGACACATCGATCGCAGCAGCACCGCTATCGCTCTCCTCCATCTTGCGCTTCTTCGTCGTTGGCAGCTCTGTCGTCGCCATTTTCGTGCTTGCTGGAAGTGTGTCTTCTGTCGATACTCAAGTCAAGTCAATTGGATTTGATAGTTTGATTGATACAAACCTGAGTTTTTCTCGAGTGTCTCGGATCGTCACGACCTCAAGACCACCACGCTCTGCCTGTGTGCGTCATGAGCGACGGAGGTTTGGAGCCTTGTATGATCGAGACTCGTCTCTCCATGCTGCAAACGTGTGCAGGACCTGATCTCGCCTTTGCCATGCGCTTGCTTGTTCATGACACTTCGATGCTTGTTGAGAAGCAATGTGCTCTGCTCCTTCACAGTGGCTTTCTGTTCATGCCCAAGATGCGCAAGACGCGGCACAAGCAAGTGCATCGATCATCGACTGATCAGTCTTCGTCGTCCTTGCTATCACAATCGCAAGCACATATGTGTGCTGGGTTTGCTTACGGACGACGTGTGAACCCGTCCGTGTGAACGTGTGAGCATGCTCGTTGCCAACGCGCCAAGCAACAGCGACCTTCAGTTGGTTTGGTTCATTCATTCGTATCAAGACCAGCTCGTCCAACACGTCTAGCAGCACGACCGACGCGCCTTTGAGAGCTCTTGGTATTGACTCACATGACCGACAGCAAGCTCCTGCAGATCGATTGTACTCGTCGCTGTCATCAGCTCCATACACACACACATGAGCACAGGACGAGTGCATGAAGCAGCAAGAGCAAGAGCAAGGCTTGTGAAAAACCACGTCCAAGAGTGTTGTTGGTGTTGCAGTTGTTGGTGCTCGCTGCCACACCACACCACACCAACTTCCCCCTCTTCACTCATTCGCTCGTTCGCTCATTCGCTTGGTTGTTGTCGACCACGACCACGACAAACCACGCACAAACACGTCGATCGACTTGACGAGCTTGAGACCTCTTCTTCCTCGTCGTTGTCGCTGTCGTTGTCCTTGTGTGCGCGCGAGCAGCTACGACCACGACTACAACAACAACAACAACGACAACAACAAGCATGGCGAGCGATGCAGAGACCACTGGCGACAGCGCGAGTCACGCGCCTGGCCGCGCTAGCAACGCGAGCGAGGGCCCGATGAAGCGCGGCCATCGTGCGCGGTCAGAGATCTGGAGCTTCCTCACGCTCGTGCCGAACCCGCACCGCGAGACCCGGAGCGAGTGCCGCCACTGCGCGCAGCCAGTGCCGCACCACCACAAGAGCGAGAAAGCGCGCGCGCACCTCTTGCGCTGCGTGCCGTTCCACGAGTTTGTCGACAAGACGCTCGCGCAGCACGAGCGGCCCGAGTGGCTCGACCAGCACCTCGCGCTCAAGCAAGAGCGCCTCGCACTCAAGTACGAGCAGCAGCAGCAAACGCCGCCGCACTTGCGACGCAAGAGCACGGATGCGCCAGCACTTGCAGCGCCAGCGAGCGGACTGGCGAGCGCACCAGTGGCGCGCACTGGCGTCCCACCACCGAGTGCGTCCGTGCCAGCGCAGACCCACCAGCCGTACTACTACGACCCTAGCGACGACTACGGAGCGCACCCGCACGGAAGCGACGCCGCGCGGCTGCACGAGAGCGCGACTGCTGCTGCTGGCGCCGCGACGCTCTCTGCGCTCGCGCTCTCGACGACGAACAACAGCAGCAGCAGCAGCTCAGCCGTGCCACACTCGTTTGCACGCGCGCCGCGCCGTGCGCCAGCAGTCGCGTCCGAGTCCAAGCGCCGCCGCGTCGACGCGCGCAGCTCGATCAACTCGCCCGTCAGCACCACCACCATGGCCACTGCGACGTCACTCGCTCCACGCACCAGCAGCAGCGCGAGTGCGATGGCACAGCCGACAGACGTGCGCGCGATCCACGCCGCGCTCGCGATGTTCTTCTACACGACTGGCGCGCCGTTCGCGGGCGTCGAGAGCGCGCACTTGGAGACGGCGTTCCGCCTGAGCAACGCCGCAGTGGCGCTGCCGACGCTCGAGCGCCTCGCAGGTCCGCTGCTCGACGACGCGTACGCTGCTGCGCAAGCGCGCGTGGCGACTGCGCTGCAGGCATTCGAGTTTGCGAGTCTTGTCGTGACCGACTGGCGCGACCGCGACGGCGAAGGTGACGACGTAGCGCAAGACAATGGCGACGACGCGAGCGTGACGTACACGGTCGTGGCCGAGCAGCAGGCGTTCGCCGTCGAGACGGCGAGTCGCGCCGAGGAGCGCGCGCTCGAAGCCGACGCACTCGCGAGCAAGATCAGCGCGATCGTCCAGCGCTGCGGTCCGACGATCAGTGGTGCGTCCTCTTTTGCTGTGGTGGTGCATCTCTTGCACTGGCTCTGTCTGTCGAAACTGTCGCGCCGAAGTGGACACTCTCATCGATATGGCTCGTCTGTCTGCCTGTTGCAGGCGTCGTGACCGACAACTCGCTGACGCACCAGCGCACGTGGCGCTCACTGCGTGCGGCACATCCGCGCGCGTTCGTCTTTGGCTGCGCCGCGCACGGTCTCCACTTGGTCGTGCGCGCCATCTTTGGTTCACGAGCCGCTGGGTCCGAGACGCCTGGCGCGTCGCCGCTCGAGTCGCTCGCGCGTCTGACGCGGAGCTGCGACCGCATCCTCGCGCTCTTTGCCAGCGACGACGACGCTCGCGCCGAGCTCACGCAGCTCGTTGAGCGCGAGGCATCCAAGCAGCCGCAGCAACGCCAGCTCCCGACGCGTCTTGCTGTGAGCGACTGGCGCTCGCTGCGTGCGGCGTTCGAGGTGCTGCTCGCGATGCACGCGCAGCTCCGCGCGGTCGTGAGTGCGCGGGACTTTGCGAGTCCGAGCGCGCGTCCAGCGAGTGCTGTCGACAGCCGCGTGCACGTGCAGCGCGACGTCCTGAGCGTCGAGTTTGTGCCGCTGCTCTCGAAAGCCGTCGCGGTGCTCGAGGCGATCGAGGCGCTCGCGCGGGCGATCGACGCGCCGCACGCGACGTGCTCGGACGTGTTCTTTGGCTTTGCAAAGGCGCTGCCGGACGCCGTCGCGCGCATTCCGGACGTAGTGCTGCGTCCAGCCGAGCGCGCGTTCGTCCTGCGCACGAGCGAGATGCAGTTCAACGCGCTCTATGGCGACGCGCACGGCATCGCGTACTTGCTCGATCCGCGGTACATTGGCGACGGCCTCGGCGCCGACGCGCGCAAGCGCATCGAAGACGTGATCTTCGACTTGCCACTTGCGGGTCCGAGTGGCGCGAGCGACGCAGCGAACGGCGGTCGCACTGGCCGCCGCCGCACTGGCGCGAGCAACGGGGCGAGCTCAGACGACGACGAGGACGACGACCGGCGCCTCGACATGGCGCAGCAGCTGACCGAGTTCGTGATCGACGCGACGCGCGAGAAGAGCAGCAAGAGCTTTCGGTACACGCTGCTGCGCAAGCGCAAGAAGACGGCGCTGCAGTACTGGCTCACGGACGGCCAGCGCTGGCCGCTGCTCCAGCGCCTCGCGTGCCAGGTCTTCAGTCTCCCGGCAACAACGACAGTTGTCACAGGCGCTGCTGGCGCTGACGCGCAGGCTCCGAGTGGCGCGAGCGACTGGCAGACGCAGCTCTCGCCTGCTGCACGCGCCAAGCTCGCGTTTGTGCGCGCGACGAGTGCGAGCGCCGCGCGCAGCAGCAGCAGCGACGATGGCGACGCCGCAGCAGGAGGCGAGAGTGTCGTTGATCTGTAGCGTTGCGAACCGGAGCGAGTCTGTCCATCAGGTGTCCTCTGGAGGTCCTGAAGCTCTGATGGCCCACTCGGACGGAATCGCCAGTGGCTCCAGTCGGCCGCGCGTTGAGATAGGATTCAGTATGAATGATCGAATGAGTGCGTACGGACGTGTCGTGACGGGTCGTGTGGACTGGAGGACTTGCGGATGTCGTCAGAGGCACGAGGCAGCGACTCGGAGACCGACGCACGCTCCCTCACAGGACTCGAAAGGTCCAGACACCGACAACGAAGACGACATAAAGCCATCGCGTCCACTGACGCAACAAGAGACCGAACGATGCAGAGCTGCAGTGTATTCATTCAGTCGGTACAGAGCAAGCGAGTAGTGGCGCGCAGTGCGTTGCGTGCGTCTCAGGACGTCGCCGGCTTCTCGCGCAGGCGCGTCCGAGCGTCGTACAACAGACGCACGCGTCACAGGCGTCTAGTACACGCGCGCAAACGGCGGCACGCGCTTGCACTCGTTCTCGTCGAGCGTCTCTTCGTGCACGGGGCGGTAGCGAATGTGCGTCTTGCCGTCCTCGCCGTGGTACGCGAGCGTGTGCTTCATCCACTCGTCGTCGAGGCGCTCGGTAAAGTCCTCGCGCGCGTGCGCACCGCGCGACTCCTTGCGCGCTTCGGCCGCGTGCATCGTGCTCGCAGCGCACGCGAGGAGGTTCTTGAGCTCAAACGTCTCGATCAGGTCCGTGTTCCAGATGAGCGAGCGGTCCGTGACCTGGATGTCGTGGAACTTGGGCACAACCTCGTCGATCTTCTCCTTGCCCTCGGCCAGCGACGACTGCGTGCGGTACACCGCGGCGTCGCTCTGCATCGTCTTCTGCATCTCGAGGCGGAGCTCCGCCGTCGGGATGTGGCCGTTCGCGTACCGGAGCTTGTCGACCTCGGCGATCGACGCGAGGCCGCCGTCGCGCGGCATCGGGCGCTTCGCCTCGCCCGGCTTCGTGATCTCGGCGATGCGGAGCGCGCAGGCGCGGCCAAAGACGACAAGGTCGAGCAGCGAGTTCGCGCCGAGGCGGTTCGCGCCGTGCACCGACGCGCACGCCGCTTCACCAGCGGCAAACAGACCCTTCACGACGCGGTCGCCGTGGAGCTTGTCAGCGCTCGCAGGCATGCCGCCTGCGACGTCCGGCACGACGACTTCGCCGAGGTGGTTCGTCGGGATGCCGCCCATGTTGTAGTGCACGGTCGGGAGCACCGGGATCGGCTCCTTCGTCACGTCGACGCCAGCAAAGATCGCAGCGGTCTCCGAGATACCAGGGAGACGCTCGGCGAGAAGCTCGGCTGGCAAGTGGTCCAAGTGGAGGTAGATGTGGTCCTTGTTCTTGCCCACGCCGCGGCCTTCGCGGATCTCCATCGTCATCGCACGCGACACGACGTCGCGCGACGCGAGGTCCTTGGCCGTCGGGGCGTACCGCTCCATGAAGCGCTCGCCTTCGCTGTTGCGCAAGATGCCGCCTTCACCGCGCGAGCCCTCCGTGATGAGGCACCCGGCGCCGTAGATGCCCGTCGGGTGGAACTGCACAAACTCCGGGTCCTGGAGCGGAATGCCGGCGCGGAGCGCCATGCCCGTGCCGTCGCCCGTGCATGTGTGCGCCGACGTGCACGAGAAGTACGCGCGGCCGTAGCCGCCGGTCGCGAGCACGGTGTTGTTCGTGTGGAAGCGGTGGAACGTGCCGTCCTCCATGTTGATCGCCATCACGCCAACGCAGTCGCCGTCGTCGTTCATGATCAGGTCGAGCGCAAAGTACTCGATGAAGTACGACGTGTCGAACGCGAGCGAGCGGCCGTAGAGCGTGTGGAGCATCGCGTGGCCCGTGCGGTCCGCAGCGCAGGCGCAGCGGTGCGCCTGCCCGCCCTTTCCGAACTCGAGGCTCTGGCCACCGAACGCGCGCTGGTAGATCTTGCCCTCCTCCGTGCGCGAGAACGGCAGCCCAAAGCTCTCGAGCTCACGCACGGCTTGCGGCGCCTAGTGGTCCATAAGAGGAGCATTGATAGGTACAGACAGACAGTAGCGCGTGAGAATGGAGCGAACACGAGCAAGTGGCGATCGCCCGGGCGATCGCCCTAACCGGCGCTCGCTGAAAGATCAAGAGCAGATGAGCGACGCACCTCTCTGCACATGTAGTGGATCGCGTCCTGGTCGCCGAGCCAGTCCGAGCCCTTGACCGTGTCGTACATGTGCCATCTCCAGTCGTCGACCGACATGTTCCCGAGCGCGGCGTTGATGCCGCCCTGCGCCGCGACCGTGTGCGAGCGCGTGGGGAAGAGCTTCGAGATACACGCCGTCTTGAGACCGGCCTCGGCGCAGCCCATGGCCGCGCGGAGACCCGCACCGCCGGCACCGACGACGACCGCGTCGAACTCGTGGTCAATGATCGTGTACTTGGACGTGAGGCTGGCGTTGACCGAGCCGCTCGGCTTCTGCGAGCCGCTCACGACTGCGAACGAGCGCGCGGCCGTGGGCGTGAGGCGCTGCTGCGTCTGACGCAACATCTGCGAGGCGCGCAACATCGTGCTAGTGGGCGATGGTCGATCGAGCGAACGGAGCGAGCGAGCGAGCGCGACGTGGAGATGGAGGCAATGCTGCGAAGGACCACCGGAAGCGCCTCGGGACGTTGCGAAATGAGCGGACTCGACGGCGCCGTTCGGGGGCTCGCACGTTGGCGTTTGTGGCCCTGCTGGCCCAGCTTCGCACTTTAGTGAGTGTCTTGCGTTCAGTATTGCGTTAGTACATTGCGCTTCCAGCAGTTCAACCCCACAAAAAGCCGACGTTGATTGAAGAAAAAACAGACCAATGGGTCATGTGATTGGCCAAAATATCGATATCGTACGTATTTGAGTGTTGGGTGAGCTACAGTACCTTTCGTTCTCGTTAAAGTATGACTCAACAAATGACCGTACTTTATGGAGCTTGTACGGTTCCGCTATATTGAACAGCTTCGACTTCGGCTTGCTCGGCTAGCTCTCTCACGTCACGAGCGCAGGCACCAACCGAGAACGAACGGAGGCCTCAAAGCTCGTTCGGTCTTGCGGATCGGACTCCAGACCTCTCAAGATCGACAGTGGATGAGAGCTCCTTGATCATCAAGTCTAGATAGCTCAAGAGCATGTCCTGTTCATTCACTGCCTTCCTGCACGCTACTACACAGCAACAGAACGCAACAGCACACACAGCTCTCATGTTCATTGGTACTTGCTTCGCCAGTAGTCTTTCTGGTACCACACAGAGGAGGACGAGGATGCATCACGAGTCCCAGCGAGCGGATCACCATTTGCGATGAGCAACCCCGCGCTCGTGGCTGGGCTCGGAGGCAGCACACCAGACGCTGGCTCGAGCGCCTCGAGAGACGACAAGAGCTGCTCTTTCTCGAGCTCTTTGCTCCGGTTTGCAGCCGCAGTCGCGCTGCTACTGCTCTCGAGCGACTGGTCCAGCAGGACGTCCACGGTCTCATCCAACTCTGTCGAGACCTCGCGGCTGCGCTTCGTCGCAGCGCTCGCTAGTGGTGACGTTGGGATCTCGAACCGATCACTTGGCGAGAACTGAGGCGATTGGCGATGAGCGATGTGCACGTGCTTGGGGATCGCAATGCTCGGCGGCCGGCGCTCCGTGGCGTCAAAGAGCTGCTGGAACTGTGCGTGGAGGATCCCAAGCTGCGTGTTGAGGTGGTTGACAGTCGAGAAGTCAGTGAACGGCGCACCAAACGACGATGATGGCGGTGGCGGTGGTGCTGCTGTTGCTGATGGCTGAGGTGGTGGCGCACCAAACGGAGCGAACATGGACGGGTGGACTCCGCCAGCGGCACTGCTGCTGCTTGGATGGTGGTGCTGGTGCGCTGGCCACGGTGCAGTTGGCGCGAACGCACTGCCGCCAGGCATCATGTGCGGCGGCACCGACCGCTGGGTCATGTACACGCGCACAGTGTGGAGCTGGTCGAGCAGGACCTTGTTGTTATCTTCGACGCGATGGACCTCTTTGCGCAAGAAGTCGCACTCGGCCACGATGTTCTTGTACTTTTGCTCGACGTGCTCGCGCGCGTCCTCGGCGCTCTGGACCTTGCGCAGGAGCTCATTGCGCTCCGTGAGCGCTTGCATGTGGAAGTCGTCGCGCAGCGCTTTCACGACGGCTTGGCACTTGCGCGTCCACTCTTCGCTCGAGCGGTTCACGCACGCAGCAGCGAGCTGCGGGAGTTGCCACTCGAGTCCTTTCTGCATCATCTCGAGCTCGTCCTGGAACTTCTGGCCGCTCACGTGCCGCGCGAGCTTCTCGTCCTCGAGCTGCGTCGTGACTTGCGCGACGCGGTGCTGCAGCTCATCGCGCTCGCGCCGGAGCTCTTGAATCACGACGTTGTTCTCAGCGTCGACGTTGCGGCTCTTGAGCTGTGCGAGCTCCTCTTTCACGTCAAGGAGCTGCGAGTCGCGCTCTTCGACCCGGCGCGCTTCTTTCAGGCGCCACGCCTCGGCTTTCGTGAACCGCTCCTCGACGCGCAGGATCTCGTAGTCTTTCTGCGTCACGAGGCTCTCGAGCTCGCGCATGCGGAACGTGAGCTTCTCGAGCTCGAGACGCTTCGTCGTCTTGTAGTTCGAGTGCTCGGCCTCGACGCTTGCGGCGTGCTTCTCGAGCACCGCTTTTTCGTGCAGCACGAGCTCGCGCTGCGCACGTTGCTGCTGCTCCTTGCGCTTCCACGCCTCGATCTCGACCTGGAGCTGGTGGATCTGGTTCGCACTCGTCGTGAGCTCGTGCTTGGTCTGTCGATGGTCTTTGTCCTGGAGCGTGAGGCGCTCAGTCACGCGCTCGAGCTCACGCTGGAGCTGCTCGCACTGCTTCACAAGTGGCGCGAGCTCCTGGAGCTTGAGCGCTCGGAGCTGCGAGTGCGCGTCCTGGAGCTCGAGCTGGAGCTTTGAGACTGCGCTCTCGTGCTCGTCGCTCTGCTTTCGGAGCTGCGACTGGAGCTTCTCGACTTCGTGGCTCTTGTCTCTCAAGTCGTTTGCCAAGTCGCGTCGCGCGCGCTCGAGCGCTGCCTGTTCGCGCTTGAGCTCGTCCTCTTGCCGTTGCCATCCAGCGGCGCGTGCTTCAGTCGACGCGGTTTGCTCGATCTGTAGCCGGAGCTTCTCGCTCAGCGCGCTCAGCTGCTGCTCCTTTGTCTCGAGCGCTGCGAGTGCTGCGGCGCTCTTGCGCGTCGCGTCCGCGCACTCGATCTCGCGTTGCGCCACGTCACGTCGTGCTGCGGCCTCACGCTCTTCTGCAAGTGCGAGTTTGCTCTGGAGCTCACGGCTCTTCTCTTCGAGCTCTTTCACGAACTTGTTCTGTCGATCGAGCGTGTCTTGGAGCACACCCACGCTCTCGCTCCGTCGCTCCGTGTCCTGGACCTCGCGCTTTGCAGCGTCGAGCTGCGTGCGAACCTGCTGCACCACTGCATCGTGCTCGGAACGCTGCTGCTGCAACGCCTTATCCTGGTCCTTGCGTCGCTGCTCGAGTGCATCGCGCAACGCACTGAGCTCGCGCACGTGCTCGCTGCGTGTCCGCTCGAGCGTCGCCTCGAGCTCGCGGCTCCGGGTTTGCTGCGCTGCTGCGTCCTGCTGAGCGTCTCGGAGCTTGCGTTCAAGATCACTGAGTGTCTGCTGGAGCGCCGCTTTCTCAGTCGCCAGCGTAGCTGCGCTGCGCTGCATCTCGAGGACTTCCTGCGACGACGACGACGCGAGCTGCACTTGGTTTGCTGTGAGGCGCTCGCGCTCGGCCGTGACGTGCGTGAGCTCTTGCTGGAGCTTTGCGACTGCTGCTGCGTGGTCTTGCGCGACACGCGCGAGCTCAGCGTCTTTGTCTGCGAGCTTGACTTTGCTCTCGTTCGCTTTCATCTTGAGGTAGTTGCTTTCTTTCGCTTCGAGCTGCGCATGCTCGAGCTGCTGCCGCAGCTTTTGGCTATCGGCCGTGAGCTGCTCAGTCTGCGTCATGAGCTCACTCACGCGCTTCTCGAGCTGCTGGATCTTGGCGACGTCTGCTGGGAGCGACGTGGTTGTGAGTCCTGGCGATGTCAACGCCTGTGATGCAGACGATGTCGCTGCGCCAGTCGAGAGGTCGTTGAAGAACTGGTTCTTGACCGACGAGCCAAGCCCTCGCCTAGGCGACGCCCCCTTGGATTGCGTCGGCGACGTGCTCGCACTGCTTCCGCCAGCAGCGCTGCTCGTGCCGCTAATGTCCATCAGCATCGTCACGGACGATGACGTTGTCGTTGTTGCGGTTGAGCCTGCTACTCCAGTAGTCGCGAGTCCGGACGAGAGAGTCGTCGCGGCGCTCGCACCATTGGATCCGTACATACGGGACGAGAACGACGACGTCGACGCTGATGAAGCAGCCGCACCGCTACGTGGTGCAGAGGTCGAGAACACCGATCGAGAGGCGCCATACAGACTATCGTCTCGACCGCCGTAGCTGTCGCTTCGGCTCGACTGAGGCGTTGCAACCGGAGTCGTAGTTGCCGGCGATGCTCGTGAGCTCGTTGTAGACCGACCGAGTGTCGTTGGGACTACCACACTGTCGTCGTCATCGGTGTCAAGGAGCCAGGACCGGTCGCGACCGAATCCACCGGATGCAGCGCTGGCTCCAGTCGCAGCTTTGCTGCTTGTACCGAGCGCTGAGGCTGACGACGATGCACCGGAACTGCTTTCAGCTTCGCGTGAGCTCGACGCCATTGCTGCAGCGGTCGACGAGAACGACGGCACTGGCTGAGGAAAGAGCGATGCAATGCGCGACGTCTTATCACTCTCTTTCGCCGCGACTCCAGTGCTAGTCTTGGTCGCGGGAGCAGTGACATCGTCATCGCTGTCTTCGTCAAAGCTGTACACTTCGACACTCGAGATCGGCGTCGTCGTGGTTGTCAGCGCCGGCTCGGCTTTCGCTGAGCTCGACTCTGTGGCGGCAGCTGAATCACTGCTGCTCCTGCTGCTCGTGCGGCTACTGCTTGCAGCCGCGTGCTCGCTCTTCTTTGTCTGAATGAGCTCGCGGTAGTGAGCGTCGAGCGGATGCTCCCAGATGCTCTCCTCGGTGGCGGTGTTGAAGTAGTAGAGCGTCCCGTCCTCGGTCTCGCCTTGCTCCCAGCCCTCGGGGATATCCGCAAGCAGTGCTTCTTCGACGAGCGCGAGCAAGTGCGGCTCAGCGTCCGGGTCGACGCCGAGGCTCTTGGCGTGGTCTCGCAGCGCGGCTTTGAACTCGACGCTGTTGGTGTCCATTGTGACAACCAGTGCAAGATGGGAGTGTCGAAGCAAGCAACAACAAACGCGTCCCCCTCACTCGCGCGCGAGCATCCTTTGGCGCAGCAGCGAGCGCGCTCAAGTGTTGTCGACGCGCAAGACCACGTGAAGCGGCAACGTGCTCTGTACTGCTCGAGAGTTGACTGTAACGGCTCCAGATTCAATCACGACAGAATCAGGACAGAATCCACACGATTATCCATATGGTGTGTAAGACTGTCGCTACCGACAGACGCCAAAGCTGCTGCACGGCAGGGTATAGAAGATGACGAACTAGATACTGAGCGTCTCCATGAGCTGCGATACGCTGCACTTTGGTCCACGCGTGTGGTGGGACGTCGTCGATCTCAAGTGCAAAGATCCAAGCCCTGGTGTCGGTCCCATCCTGAACTCCAAGGCACCGCCAGACGCCAAGCAGCAGGTGCCAGTGGGCTCTGGCTGACGGGCACTCCCACAACGCGTGCACTGCGGTCTCGCGAGTTGTCGTCGCGCACGTGTTGAAGGGGCAGGACCTGTTGTGTGCCGACCAGTTCCACATCGGGAACCGATTGCTCTTGAGTCGATAAAGCGTTGAATAGTCTCCTATGAGTCGTGATGTTGCTTGGAGAACTTCGTTCCTACGACGTTCACCAAGCTCCGAGCACTCACGAGCGAGTCGCGCGAGTCGAGCAGCCCCTACAGATGGAGAGCGCTCTTATCCGTCACCATCAGCGCCCCAACCATGCTCGCTAAACATCCGTCGTCTAGTGGTGGCGCGTCGTCAGAGCGAGCGAGCAAGTGCGAGCAATGGCATCTGCTCTGCGTCGCACACACGCACTCTCCGATTTGCGTCCATGGGCATCGTGCCCACCATGATGGACGCGATGAAGCGCCGTCCGACTGAAGACAGACAACCTGACACGGCATACGTCATGGACCATGACGTATGCAGTCTCGTGTCCATGACTCATGGACACGAGTGACCAGGGGCTTCACGCGCAGTTCTACCGCTCGCGCGTCATTGGCGGCGCTGTAGCAGTCGCTGCGATCATCGGGACGATGATGCCCGTGCTCCAGGGCGACAGCGTGCGAACCGAGTCGTTTTTCAAAGACGACAAAGGCCATGATGCAATCAAGGAGCCCGTGGACAGCTACAACTCGATCTCAAGCAACATTGGCTCGTTCATTACGAAGCTAGTCGAGTTCTTCCTCGGCATGCTCGTGTCGATGTCGTTCCTGTGCTTGGCGGCCGACTTTACACTCAGCAAGAGCAACGACTGGCATTGAAAGTTCGCCCCCATCCTCGCTGACGCCGCGATCGCGTACCTCTTCAGCAACGGCCTCAACACGCTCAACGTGTAAGTCGTGTCCGGCAAAGCCAAAGTTTTTACATGGGCGTCGATGACTTGACAACTGAAGGCCTCGACTACGATTCAAGTACGGCGACCGATTCCACACAAGTGTCTGCAAACGGGTCGCTCTCTATGCCGTGGAACAGAACGGCTGCAGAGACCGCAAGCGACAACGACGTCCTCAACACGATCCTTCGCTCGATGATCAAGCTGATCGGGAACACGCACTCGATGTGAGACGGCACAGGCTACTAAGATGTTAAAGAGCCATTCTCGGCCTCAACGGTTGTCACGTTTGGCTTCCCAGCGCGTGGCATAGCGAGGTGCTCCCGAGAGCCGCGACACCGACCAAGCCACTCAAGATCGCGATGAGTATGCGTGCAAGTGACTTACCGAGCGACTCGGCGCTCCTGAGCACCCCCAGCATCTCGCGAGGACTCGTGAACGTTGGCGCGCGTGTCGTGAACGACGTGTTCCGCGGAACCAACCAGACTGTCAACTCGACTGGGCCGGCAACTGCCACGTTCGTGGATTTGTCCAAGAACTCGAAGCACGCGTACTCGACCGTCGCCTCGATCACATCGCGCCTTTTGTGACGTTGAGCACCGAGAGCCACGTCGCGTGCGATGAGTCCACGTACGACGCCGTGACGCTCGAGCCTCCAGTTGCAATGGTCCAGCGCGACAAGTTCGGCTCAGCCGTGAATCCGGTGAACGGCTCGAACGAGCTGTTCGTGAAAGACTACTACAGCCGCGAAGGTTGCCTCATCCCGCCAGCAGAGATCACGATCCTCAACAAGACGTACACCGTACCGCCAGATCCGCTGTCCGTGTATCTGTTCCTGCTCTGCATCGAGCCGCTGGGCAACCTCCTCCGTGCTCGTCCAGACCTCGGCATCCACGTCTCGCACGACATGCACGCAACAGGTATGTTCTTCGCCGACGACTCAACGCTGCTCGCGTGCTCGCCCGCTGCTGCCGAACAGCAGCTCGGTCTCGTGGATTGTGTACTGCGCAGGCTCTGGTGTCATGCTAAACCGGTCCAAGAGCAACGTGCTGGTGTTGAATCGCACTCGGCCGCCGCCGGTGATCACGGGGATGCGAAGCCTCGCCATCGCATTCGGACAAGACGACACGACAGCGCTCCAGCTCGCTCGCATCAACGGCGTCTCCTCGACCGACTGCGGCTGTGGCGACATCGAGCGCGAACCATCCGGGGCCGCCTGCTTATCGCTCAATCCATCGTGTTCTCGGTGATCTGGTACTACACGTCACATCTCGAGGTGCCAGAGGTGACAGTGCGGCGATGGCAGGCGCTGCTGGAGAACTTTGTGCTCTGCCGGCGGACCGAACCTGACGACAAGCCAATCCGGCTCATCTCGCGCGAGTTCAGCTGCTTGGCTCGGAGCCGCGGGGTCTGGGTATCCCCCAGCTCACCTCGTTCCTACGCCGGCAGCGCATCTCGCTCCTGCAGCAATACGCAGTGTCGATGATCCAGTCACACGGCCTTTCGTGGACGACGCCAGCAGCAACTATGATCGGTCACGCCTTACCCTCGAGCCTGCCGCATCAGCCGCTCGATCTGCTCTCGATGTCGTTCTATCGGCATCGAGGGCTCGTCTCGCTGCACGGCATCCCAGAGTGGTGGCGATCGACATGGCGGCTGTGGTCGGCGATTCAGTGGCCCGTGTCGCTCGAGAGCCTGCCCGCGCGCGTCAAGGACGTTCACGTGCTCTGCCTGCCCGTCTGGTTTCCGAGCTCGCCACTCCTCCAAGTGACGACGCCGACTGCCCAGCGCCCACGAGGACTTGGCCAAATCATCGGCGCACAGCGATCGTTCCGCCTGGCGCTCGCGGCGACGTACGGCATCCGGCGGCTCCTCGACTTCTACAACGGCCAGGAGATCTTCCCGACCCGACAGGAGTTCGAGGACCGGTTCATCGGGCCAGGAGCTGTGACAACGCCATTGTGGCGACAGCGCAAGTGGCTCAAGTCGCTGTTCGTCGAGGTGACGCAGCTTGTCGCGCGCATCGAAGCGCCGTCGACGGCGCTCCCCGCCGCTCGCAGCAGACCACAGCAGCTCTCGATCCACCCTGTCGGCGTCTCACATGGCGGCCGCCTGTTCCCGTTCCCGTTCCCGCGACTACCAAGCTCAGCGCTGCGCTCGGTGACCAAGGTTGCCTTGTTGCCGAGACGGCGCACGCACCCGATCGCAGACCTCCTCGGCTGCTCGGACTCGAGCGTGGCACGCGAGTAGCTCGACTTCGACAACGACAACCGTCGTCTCCTGCTGCCAGTCTTCCATGACCTCCAGATGCGCCTCGTGTTCCGGCTGCTGCCGGTCGGGAGCAGGTTCTCGTTTCTCCAGAGCGAGCGCCCCGACATCGTCTGCTGCCCATTCGACGGGTGCAGAGCAGCCGAGACAGAGCGACACCTGTTCTTCGAGTGCGCGCAGGCGTCCGAGCTCTGGGCGATCGTCGGTCGCGACTGGATACCGCTGCTCGGCAGACCGCCGGCGTGGTCTCACATCGCACACCCGGCGTCCGCCCCGGTCTCGGAGTCCAACGGCCACGACCCCGACGCAGTTCAAACCGTCTGGTACATCTTCCGCGCCATCGCGCTGCACCAGCTCTGGTCTCAGCGCAACGCCCTCGTCTTCGACGGTCATCGCCCACTGTCGCTCGTCCAGCACGTGATCAAGCTCTACTCCACATCCGCAGCGCATCTTCGCCATCTGCGCCGAACCGAGGCCATTGACGCCGCCGAGCTTGAACGCATCATCGACACACTCCACACCAGCGCCAGCGGCGGGATCGTCTTCAAGCGCTTCCCCCGCCTCCTCGCCACTCGCGACGTGACAAGACTCGTCCCCCTCGAGACCATACGCGGCATCTTCGGACACACAGGCAGATCGTAGTCGCAGGCACACCGTACAGTAGTAAACATTAGAGTCGATCGGCAGTTAAGAACTAGAGGCTAAATCCGTCAATCGAGCCGCACAACAACAACGTACACCATACCGCCACGCGTACAAGTTACTGAGATCTGCGTGAACAAAGACAGCGTCGAAGCAGAGCTGCGCGCGTCATCGATGTGCGACCTAGAGTGCAGTACGTACATGCGCGTCGTGAGCATTGGGACGCACATCGTGGGTGACGTGTGGGACCTTGACGCCCGGGACGAAGCGATTCAAGAACCTCCGCACGGTCTACTCGATCGCGATCGCGCGTCTTGCGTGGGAAACCGAGGACCTCGCAGAAGCCTTTGGCGCAGAGTGCATCGTCCCCAGCGAGAAAGGCGCGTGCTGGGGACTGCGCTACAAGCTGACCCCGGAACGGCCCGATAACGAGAGCGACTACCTCACTGTCGGCTCCTTCAGCTTGCCGATCTTCAAGCTCGGTGAATACACGGTGAGCGGCTACGACAAGTGGGCCTACCTCGTGACCGGCGCCGACGGACTCGGTGGCGAGCGCTACGAGGTCTTGCGGCCTCGGAACTTTGCCAACGTCACGGCAAGCGGCGCGAGTCTCCGCGCAATCGCCGACGGTCGGCGCAACACGTACTCGGACGACTACATCCGCGCCGTGGAGCTGAATCACTTGTACATGGAACACAGTCTCCAGGCGAGCTACACAGCGGCGATTTTGTACCTCTTCCAGAACTCCGTGCCAGTGCGTCGGACTCTTCCGGACCACTCGACAACGAGCACGAGCAAGAAGTCGAGCGTTAGGACCACCAAGTTCGGCAAGGACTCGCTCCCAGACTTCAAGGCGAACAAGCAAGTCATGGACGTCATGGTGTCAGTGCCCACATCAAATGCGATCGTCTCGCTCCTTGGCTGCGTCATCGTGCTGGTTGCGAGCGTCGGCATCGTGACGCGCGCGAAGCAGAGCGAGAAATTGCTCCAAGAGCGTGCGAACGTCAGGATCGTGACGGAGGTGATCTTGAACAACTCCAAGTACCCGCCATGGCTGCTCAGCCTCGCGCTCGAACAAGCAGCAGCATACACGCAGAAGCAGCAAGAACTTGGGCACCCGCTGCAAGAAGAGCGAGTGCGTATCGCGCTCCAAGACTTGCGTGTCCAGAGCGCCAACTTGCAGCACACCCGAAACGCAGATCACGAGTTTTGCGTCGGCGCGGACGCGTACAAGCCATAGCAGTGCTCACAAAGGTAGCGCCAAACCAACCTACTATCCTTCGTATAAATACAACCAGTCAATGACATGTACCAGACGTTCACGACAAACATGCGTCTAGTTCAACACCGGAGTTGACGCTGCTGGGGTGGACTCGAGTCGTCGGCGGTTTGTAATACAAGGCGACGATCGCCTCTCTGTTCACCTGGCGAGGGTGAGATGGAGCAAGAGTCGGATGCTCACTGCTCGTTGTCGAGACAATCAAGACCATGTTCTCAAAGTACATGCATTTGTTGTTGCTGCTGCTTTTGATCGAGCGAATGGCTGGCAAGACCGTGTGGTGCTGGTGAAGACGAGAAAGAGGTGCGGAGTTGTAGATACGACCTCGCGAGGTCTCGATCAACGGAGAGTTGATGGGGTGGATGATGAAGATCTAAGAGCTGTCATTTCGTCAACAGTGGCAACCAACAGTCGTTGTTCACGTGGGTGGTGGGTGGTGCTAGCTACTGCTGCTTGCTGTTTGGTGTCACGAGTGACGACGAATGGACGGCACACGAGCGCGCCACCGAGAGACGGCAAGCAAGCAAGTAGCGAGCGCTGCCGATACGGATGAACGGGTGGCTCATGCGTGCGTTTGTGCATGCGTGCATGTGTGTGCGCGCGCAAACAGACCAGATAACAGCAATGCGAACTCGACTACGCGCGGTGCGCCGGGGACTGCGAGAGCTCAGCAAACTCCTGGGTCGCATCCTCCTGTTGCTGCTGGCGCTTGCGACGCATCGCGACGGCAAACACAGTCCCAGCGACCGCCGCGACCGCAGCGACGCAGCCGGCGACCATACCGACGCTGTTGGAGGCAGCAGCTCCGGCGGCGCCGCTGACCGCGAGCGAGGTCTTGGTCGTGGCGGTCGCTGGGCCGTTCCAGACGCAACCCCACGCGCCAGTCTTGATCTTCTTGCACGTCGCGTCGATGTGCGCGACGCAGAACTCGGTCTTGTTGTTCTTGCCGCTCGGGAGGTAGTCGTAGCAGTCGTCGACTGCGTGGTCGCCGATCTTGGGACACTTGGTGCCCGTGGGAGCCGCGCCAGTGCCGCTGCAAACAGGACCACTGATGCAGAACGTCGCGTCGCCTTCGACGCTGACGTCGACGCAATCGTCGGGGAACGTGTGCGTGCTCGACGGCTTCGAGGTGGTCGCCGCCGGAGTGGCTACTGGTGTCTTGGTCGTCGCGACCGGGGTCGTCACTGGTGCCTTGGTCGTTGCCGCTGGCGTCGTGGTCGGTGCCTTCGTCGTCGCAGCAGGTGTTGTAGCAGGCGTTGCAGGTGGCGCAGGCGCATCCCACACACAGCCCCACGCGCCAGTCTTGACCTTCTTGCACGAAGCGGCGACTGGCGCCACACAGTAGCCACTCTTCTTGTCGAAGCTCTTCATGTCATCAAAGCACTCGTCAACCGCAACGTCCCCGACTTTCGGGCAGGTCGTGGATGGTGGTGCTGCGCCCCAGCCCGAGCATACGGGTCCCTTGATACAGAAGACTGCGTCGCCGTCGACACTCACGTCGGTGCAGCCGGGCACGACAGTTGGTGGGCTTGTCACTTGGACGGCCGTGAGCATCGGCAGTGCTGCGACGGCGGCAGTAGCCGTGGAGATAATGGCGGTGATCTTCATGGTTTGAAGTGTGGTGGTGGTGGTGGTGTAGTGTGCTCGAGTGCGGATGAGTGAGTAGCGAAGCCAATGGAAATTGGAGAGTGAGGAGTGAGAGACCGAGATCGTGAGAGTGATAGATCGAGAGCGCGAGCACGAGGTGTGCGGTGTTGCAGCGCCTTGAGCTCTTGCATTGCCTGCGCCTTACTACTGAGACAGCAAGATGCGCGTGCGTCTTGTCCTCGTGTGGGTGAAAGGAGTGTGAGTGTGAGTGTGTGCGAGAGAGTGTGAGTGAGCGAGAGCGTGGTCGCACCAGCGGCACGCACGCACACTGGCTGCAGTCGAGATGCGGTGAAGGCGATGCTGCTAGGCTTACAAGTACTAGTATCTCGCGGCTAACGGAAAGTGGCGATGGCAACGACGACGAACGGCAGTCGAGACCGAGTTGAATGGGCCAGCGTGGCACGCCGCCTCTGGGTTGACTCGCTTGATTGGCGCTGTCCTGTCTATGACGTAGGTGCGCGAGCAGTGATTGTGGTTTGAGAGGTTTCTGCTTGTGCTGTGGGACTTGGTGTGCGCTCCGCTGGTCTCTCTATCTGGGTATGTACTGGTAAGTCCGTGGTCTCTGGGTACTGTGCGTTCCGCTCTGCTCTGCTCTGCTCTCATACTGTGCATGCAATGCCCTCCACTACCACGACTGTCAGTGCTGGTGCATCTTGCGACCAGCAGCTCGCGCTCACATCGCAGCCAGAATCACAAAGCCAGCCAGTTCGTCGATCGATGTCTGGCTGGTTGTGTGAGTGCAGGTGGCTGGTCGTGAGCAACGAACGGCACGTGCGGAGATGGTATGATGTGGCCAATGGCTTCATGGAGAAGCGAGGCTGCGACTCTCGTGTAGACAGACTAGCGATTAGCTCAGAGCGCGCTCAAAGACCTCAAGGTGTCAACTTGAGGATGTGAGTGATAATGGAGTGAGTACGAACTTGTGTGTGATGATTTCAAATCGATGATGGAAGCAGACAGCTCGCGTGCTATTGCCACGTGCAGAAGGGTTTGAGCTCCATTCTTACTCATATCGCTCTTGCCATCGCCATGCAATGCTCACCTACGTGCCTTGAAGATGAAGTCTAGTCAGTCCGGATTCCGTCTTGATCAAGTGCTCAAAAAGGAAGACAAGTGCACCAACGTGCTCCAGGCTCAAGATTTCATCCTAAACAACAGCAGAGAAGTGTGCTGCTCCACTCACACTCGCACAGTATGAGAGCAGAGCAGAGCAGAGCGGAACGCACAGTACCCAGAGACCACGGACTTACCAGTACATACCCAGATAGAGAGACCAGCGGAGCGCACACCAAGTCCCACAGCACAAGCAGAAACCTCTCAAACCACAATCACTGCTCGCGCACCTACGTCATAGACAGGACAGCGCCAATCAAGCGAGTCAACCCAGAGGCGGCGTGCCACGCTGGCCCATTCAACTCGGTCTCGACTGCCGTTCGTCGTCGTTGCCATCGCCACTTTCCGTTAGCCGCGAGATACTAGTACTTGTAAGCCTAGCAGCATCGCCTTCACCGCATCTCGACTGCAGCCAGTGTGCGTGCGTGCCGCTGGTGCGACCACGCTCTCGCTCACTCACACTCTCTCGCACACACTCACACTCACACTCCTTTCACCCACACGAGGACAAGACGCACGCGCATCTTGCTGTCTCAGTAGTAAGGCGCAGGCAATGCAAGAGCTCAAGGCGCTGCAACACCGCACACCTCGTGCTCGCGCTCTCGATCTATCACTCTCACGATCTCGGTCTCTCACTCCTCACTCTCCAATTTCCATTGGCTTCGCTACTCACTCATCCGCACTCGAGCACACTACACCACCACCACCACCACACTTCAAACCATGAAGATCACCGCCATTATCTCCACGGCTACTGCCGCCGTCGCAGCACTGCCGATGCTCACGGCCGTCCAAGTGACAAGCCCACCAACTGTCGTGCCCGGCTGCACCGACGTGAGTGTCGACGGCGACGCAGTCTTCTGTATCAAGGGACCCGTATGCTCGGGCTGGGGCGCAGCACCACCATCCACGACCTGCCCGAAAGTCGGGGACGTTGCGGTTGACGAGTGCTTTGATGACATGAAGAGCTTCGACAAGAAGAGTGGCTACTGTGTGGCGCCAGTCGCCGCTTCGTGCAAGAAGGTCAAGACTGGCGCGTGGGGCTGTGTGTGGGATGCGCCTGCGCCACCTGCAACGCCTGCTACAACACCTGCTGCGACGACGAAGGCACCGACCACGACGCCAGCGGCAACGACCAAGGCACCAGTGACGACCCCGGTCGCGACGACCAAGACACCAGTAGCCACTCCGGCGGCGACCACCTCGAAGCCGTCGAGCACGCACACGTTCCCCGACGATTGCGTCGACGTCAGCGTCGAAGGCGACGCGACGTTCTGCATCAGTGGTCCTGTTTGCAGCGGCACTGGCGCGGCTCCCACGGGCACCAAGTGTCCCAAGATCGGCGACCACGCAGTCGACGACTGCTACGACTACCTCCCGAGCGGCAAGAACAACAAGACCGAGTTCTGCGTCGCGCACATCGACGCGACGTGCAAGAAGATCAAGACTGGCGCGTGGGGTTGCGTCTGGAACGGCCCAGCGACCGCCACGACCAAGACCTCGCTCGCGGTCAGCGGCGCCGCCGGAGCTGCTGCCTCCAACAGCGTCGGTATGGTCGCCGGCTGCGTCGCTGCGGTCGCGGCGGTCGCTGGGACTGTGTTTGCCGTCGCGATGCGTCGCAAGCGCCAGCAGCAACAGGAGGATGCGACCCAGGAGTTTGCTGAGCTCTCGCAGTCCCCGGCGCACCGCGCGTAGTCGAGTTCGCATTGCTGTTATCTGGTCTGTTTGCGCGCGCACACACATGCACGCATGCACAAACGCACGCATGAGCCACCCGTTCATCCGTATCGGCAGCGCTCGCTACTTGCTTGCTTGCCGTCTCTCGGTGGCGCGCTCGTGTGCCGTCCATTCGTCGTCACTCGTGACACCAAACAGCAAGCAGCAGTAGCTAGCACCACCCACCACCCACGTGAACAACGACTGTTGGTTGCCACTGTTGACGAAATGACAGCTCTTAGATCTTCATCATCCACCCCATCAACTCTCCGTTGATCGAGACCTCGCGAGGTCGTATCTACAACTCCGCACCTCTTTCTCGTCTTCACCAGCACCACACGGTCTTGCCAGCCATTCGCTCGATCAAAAGCAGCAGCAACAACAAATGCATGTACTTTGAGAACATGGTCTTGATTGTCTCGACAACGAGCAGTGAGCATCCGACTCTTGCTCCATCTCACCCTCGCCAGGTGAACAGAGAGGCGATCGTCGCCTTGTATTACAAACCGCCGACGACTCGAGTCCACCCCAGCAGCGTCAACTCCGGTGTTGAACTAGACGCATGTTTGTCGTGAACGTCTGGTACATGTCATTGACTGGTTGTATTTATACGAAGGATAGTAGGTTGGTTTGGCGCTACCTTTGTGAGCACTGCTATGGCTTGTACGCGTCCGCGCCGACGCAAAACTCGTGATCTGCGTTTCGGGTGTGCTGCAAGTTGGCGCTCTGGACACGCAAGTCTTGGAGCGCGATACGCACTCGCTCTTCTTGCAGCGGGTGCCCAAGTTCTTGCTGCTTCTGCGTGTATGCTGCTGCTTGTTCGAGCGCGAGGCTGAGCAGCCATGGCGGGTACTTGGAGTTGTTCAAGATCACCTCCGTCACGATCCTGACGTTCGCACGCTCTTGGAGCAATTTCTCGCTCTGCTTCGCGCGCGTCACGATGCCGACGCTCGCAACCAGCACGATGACGCAGCCAAGGAGCGAGACGATCGCATTTGATGTGGGCACTGACACCATGACGTCCATGACTTGCTTGTTCGCCTTGAAGTCTGGGAGCGAGTCCTTGCCGAACTTGGTGGTCCTAACGCTCGACTTCTTGCTCGTGCTCGTTGTCGAGTGGTCCGGAAGAGTCCGACGCACTGGCACGGAGTTCTGGAAGAGGTACAAAATCGCCGCTGTGTAGCTCGCCTGGAGACTGTGTTCCATGTACAAGTGATTCAGCTCCACGGCGCGGATGTAGTCGTCCGAGTACGTGTTGCGCCGACCGTCGGCGATTGCGCGGAGACTCGCGCCGCTTGCCGTGACGTTGGCAAAGTTCCGAGGCCGCAAGACCTCGTAGCGCTCGCCACCGAGTCCGTCGGCGCCGGTCACGAGGTAGGCCCACTTGTCGTAGCCGCTCACCGTGTATTCACCGAGCTTGAAGATCGGCAAGCTGAAGGAGCCGACAGTGAGGTAGTCGCTCTCGTTATCGGGCCGTTCCGGGGTCAGCTTGTAGCGCAGTCCCCAGCACGCGCCTTTCTCGCTGGGGACGATGCACTCTGCGCCAAAGGCTTCTGCGAGGTCCTCGGTTTCCCACGCAAGACGCGCGATCGCGATCGAGTAGACCGTGCGGAGGTTCTTGAATCGCATCACGTCAACTTCACCCGGCGTCCAGAATCTACTAATACACAACAGCACACTTCAACACTAGCAAGTGGCAGCTGATGTAGGCGGTGATGATTGACAGATACACAAGTATCTACACGCTTGCCATCGGGTTCCAGCAGCAGCAGCACTCTTGCAGCGCGGGCGACGTACGCCGTACTTCATTACAGCCGAGCCGAGCACAAGCGTGCCAGAGCACAGAGTACATCGTACTGAGTGCCAACACTGAGTACAGAGTGTGGAGTACCGCGCAAAGCGCAAATCACAGAGTACAAAGTACAAAGTACAATGCGCAAATAGGCATTTGAAATAGCACAAGTAGCAAAAGAGTGCACTCAGCCAAACGTTGAGAAGTAGACGAAGTAGACAAAGAAAAAGAAGAGGGAAGTGCTTGCAAACGTGTGTGTGTATTCAGTCTGCTTGTCCAAGCGCCTATCGACGACGACGACACTACAAGAGGCGACGCCGAGGTGCTCGACCGGCGAGAGCGAATCGATGTCGTATCAGTACCTCGTGCGCGAGGCAGATCGGATTGGCAAAATCAACAGAGCGTCGGTCGAGGTGTAGAGCGTTCCACTCGCACTCTACGCCATGCGCGGAGAGATCTCGAGGCCAGCGAGGTCGGACGCCGCAGCTGCCTGCTTGGCCGACTTGCGCTTGTTCGTGATCGCCGCCGCAACGACTGCCACGACAGCAGCCACACCGACGACAGCGCCCGCAGCCGTACCCATCGACGCAGCACCACTCGACGAGCTCTCGTCGGCTGTCGCAGAGAGCGCCGTGGCTGCCGACACCGGCTTGAGGCTCGAGAGGTCCCAGACACAGCCCCAGACCGTGTTGTTCTGCGTCGGCTGGCAGAGCGCCGGCACCGGCGCCACGCACTTGCCGCTCGCCTTGTCGAAGCTCGGGTTCGTCGGCGTGCAGCCCGACACGGCCACGTCGCCCACCACCGGACACGCCTTGCCAGTCTGGTTCGCCGCCGGACCGCCGCACGCCGGACCCTTCACCTTGAACACGCCGTCGTCCACGACCTTGACATCCTCGAGCGGCTTGAGGCTCGAGAGGTCCCAGACACAGCCCCAGACCGTGTTGTTCTGCGTCGGCTGGCAGAGCGCCGGCACCGGCGCCACGCACTTGCCGCTCGCCTTGTCGAAGCTCGGGTTCGTCGGCGTGCAGCCCGACACGGCCACGTCGCCCACCACCGGACACGCCTTGCCAGTCTGGTTCGCCGCCGGACCGCCGCACGCCGGACCCTTCACCTTGAACACGCCGTCGTCCACGACCTTGACATCCTCGAGACCCGACGCAGGAGCAGGCGTGGCCTTGCCGGCAGGCGCAGGCGTGCTACCGGCGGCCGCTGGCGCAGAAGCTGGAGCAGGAGCAGGAGCAGGCTTCATGCCCGACAGGTCCCAAACGCAGCCCCACACGCCCGTCTTCACAGGCTTGCAGACTGCCGGCACCGGTGCGACACACTTGCCGCTCTTCGCGTCAAAGCTCGGGTTGTATGGGTGGCAGTCGGCCACAGCCGCGTCGCCCACCACAGGACACGCCTTACCCGCCGGTGAGGCGCCCGAGCCGCTGCAGATCGGACCCTTGACGCAGAACGTGCCGTCGCCCTCGACGCTCACGTCCGTGCAGTCCGTCGCAGCAGGAGTCTTCGCTGGCGCCGTCGGGGCGACGCCCGACAGGTCCCAGACGCAGCCCCACACGCCTCCCTTCACCGGCTTACACACCGACGGCACTGGCGCCACGCACTTGCCGCTCTTTGCGTCGTAGCTCGGGTGGTACGGGAAGCAGTCGGCCACGGCCATGTCGCCGATCTGCGGACACGCGGCGCCGGCTGGCGTCGACACCGTGCCCGGACCGCTGCAGATCGGGCCCTTGATGTCGAACGTGCCGTCGCCCTCGACGCTCACGCGCTCGGCGGTCGCCGCCGGGTTCAGGCTCTGGAATAGCGCAGCGAGCGCGATCACGGAGAAGAGCTTCATTGTCACGATTGGCGGTGGCTGTGCGTGCGAGCAGGAGAAGCTTGCTTGCTTGCTTGTTTGCGGTTGCTTGGTGCTGACTGCGCTTCCTCACGCTCGAGCGTCGCTTGTGCTCGAGAGGAGAAGTTGAGTTGTGAGTTGTGACTTGTATGAGCGAGGCCGAGGGACGTCGGAGCACAGTGTGCTTCGGCGTTGGACTTGTCGAGAGTGAAGGCAATCTTGATCTTGGCGAGGCGCGCGTGCGTCTTGGCTTTTCTGTTTGATTGAGGGTGCAGACACATGTGTGTTAAAAACCACACCCGGGCGTGGAAAAGCCAGATTTAATCAAGTCGTCAGCAAGTGGTGGTTTGATCGGCGACATTCGCCAGTGTTCTTCGTCGCGCAAGCCAGTGTTGCTTGCTCTTGTTTGCTCTTGCTCGGTGCCAGTCGCGGCGACTGACGTCTTGCACTCTAACCGTCTCGCAGTCTCGCCAGCCTTGGACACACTGGGTTAGATTGCCACACGACGTGAGCAGCAGGTGGTAGCTAATTTGCTGATTGTTCTTCGATCCTGTCACTCGGTGCATTTGCAGATTACGCTTGATCTGTCGAGTCGATCGGTCGGCGAGGTCGTTTGTCGAGGTCGGGTCGCGTGTGTCGAAGGCGATCGAATTCGTCGCGAGGGTGTCGCACACATGCACACGTTGGCGAATGTGTTGAGGCCCAAGATGCGCTGTCGAGAATCTCCTCGCATAGACCTCTCGTTGTCGTCCTCTTGGGTCTCCAGCTTTGCCGCGTCATTCCTCCGTTGTAGACACTGCTAGGTCGGCCGCAAGACGAAGCTGTATCCTCACGACGATGAAATGCGAGCGAAGATGGTCTCAACACAAGCTTTTTCACGGCCACTTCGTGCACCGACCTCACATTGACAGACGCCTTGACCATCCAAGCAGAACAACAACAGCAGCAACATGAGAGAAAGAGAGCAGCTCGTAGCGGTCACGGAAGCGAGCCGAATCGCGTCGACTTGTACCAGTAGCGAGCGTGTCACACACATGCGCAGCCTGGTTGAGTGTTGTGCATGGCGCTTTGGCACTTGCTTGACACATGAACGCACTTGGAGCACATGAAGTGTTGACACGACGACGACGAGGAGGTGCCATCACGTCGGAGCGACCGACCGGCTAGCGCATCAGCGAATTTCCACTCGGCGCACGCACCACCTTCAACGCCGACGCGTTTGTGGACAACGAACACGAGCGAACCGCTGCGGCGCAGCACAAGCGTTGCTTGGGAGTGTGTCCAACTTGGCTTTGTGAACACTTGGTAAACACACATCCAGACGCTCGACGCGCCGCAACTCAGCTCAAGCAAATGCGCGAACGTCGCCGAACATCCAAGCGAGCGCCAGACTCGACCGGCGCCAGACTCGGAAAAGCATCTTCATCTGCGCTTCAACCAGCGACTACTTGTCAATGGACAGATCTAATCGTATCTTGTACCGCAACTACTTGCACACTGTGCTCCGACGTCCCTCGGCCTCGCTCATACAAGTCACAACTCACAACTCAACTTCTCCTCTCGAGCACAAGCGACGCTCGAGCGTGAGGAAGCGCAGTCAGCACCAAGCAACCGCAAACAAGCAAGCAAGCAAGCTTCTCCTGCTCGCACGCACAGCCACCGCCAATCGTGACAATGAAGCTCTTCTCCGTGATCGCGCTCGCTGCGCTATTCCAGAGCCTGAACCCGGCGGCGACCGCCGAGCGCGTGAGCGTCGAGGGCGACGGCACGTTCGACATCAAGGGCCCGATCTGCAGCGGTCCGGGCACGGTGTCGACGCCAGCCGGCGCCGCGTGTCCGCAGATCGGCGACATGGCCGTGGCCGACTGCTTCCCGTACCACCCGAGCTACGACGCAAAGAGCGGCAAGTGCGTGGCGCCAGTGCCGTCGGTGTGTAAGCCGGTGAAGGGAGGCGTGTGGGGCTGCGTCTGGGACCTGTCGGGCGTCGCCCCGACGGCGCCAGCGAAGACTCCTGCTGCGACGGACTGCACGGACGTGAGCGTCGAGGGCGACGGCACGTTCTGCGTCAAGGGTCCGATCTGCAGCGGCTCGGGCGCCTCACCGGCGGGTAAGGCGTGTCCTGTGGTGGGCGACGCGGCTGTGGCCGACTGCCACCCATACAACCCGAGCTTTGACGCGAAGAGCGGCAAGTGTGTCGCACCGGTGCCGGCAGTCTGCAAGCCTGTGAAGACGGGCGTGTGGGGCTGCGTTTGGGACCTGTCGGGCATGAAGCCTGCTCCTGCTCCTGCTCCAGCTTCTGCGCCAGCGGCCGCCGGTAGCACGCCTGCGCCTGCCGGCAAGGCCACGCCTGCTCCTGCGTCGGGTCTCGAGGATGTCAAGGTCGTGGACGACGGCGTGTTCAAGGTGAAGGGTCCGGCGTGCGGCGGTCCGGCGGCGAACCAGACTGGCAAGGCGTGTCCGGTGGTGGGCGACGTGGCCGTGTCGGGCTGCACGCCGACGAACCCGAGCTTCGACAAGGCGAGCGGCAAGTGCGTGGCGCCGGTGCCGGCGCTCTGCCAGCCGACGCAGAACAACACGGTCTGGGGCTGTGTCTGGGACCTCTCGAGCCTCAAGCCGCTCGAGGATGTCAAGGTCGTGGACGACGGCGTGTTCAAGGTGAAGGGTCCGGCGTGCGGCGGTCCGGCGGCGAACCAGACTGGCAAGGCGTGTCCGGTGGTGGGCGACGTGGCCGTGTCGGGCTGCACGCCGACGAACCCGAGCTTCGACAAGGCGAGCGGCAAGTGCGTGGCGCCGGTGCCGGCGCTCTGCCAGCCGACGCAGAACAACACGGTCTGGGGCTGTGTCTGGGACCTCTCGAGCCTCAAGCCGCTCGAGGATGTCAAGGTCGTGGACGACGGCGTGTTCAAGGTGAAGGGTCCGGCGTGCGGCGGTCCGGCGGCGAACCAGACTGGCAAGGCGTGTCCGGTGGTGGGCGACGTGGCCGTGTCGGGCTGCACGCCGACGAACCCGAGCTTCGACAAGGCGAGCGGCAAGTGCGTGGCGCCGGTGCCGGCGCTCTGCCAGCCGACGCAGAACAACACGGTCTGGGGCTGTGTCTGGGACCTCTCGAGCCTCAAGCCGGTGTCGGCAGCCACGGCGCTCTCTGCGACAGCCGACGAGAGCTCGTCGAGTGGTGCTGCGTCGATGGGTACGGCTGCGGGCGCTGTCGTCGGTGTGGCTGCTGTCGTGGCAGTCGTTGCGGCGGCGATCACGAACAAGCGCAAGTCGGCCAAGCAGGCAGCTGCGGCGTCCGACCTCGCTGGCCTCGAGATCTCTCCGCGCATGGCGTAGAGTGCGAGTGGAACGCTCTACACCTCGACCGACGCTCTGTTGATTTTGCCAATCCGATCTGCCTCGCGCACGAGGTACTGATACGACATCGATTCGCTCTCGCCGGTCGAGCACCTCGGCGTCGCCTCTTGTAGTGTCGTCGTCGTCGATAGGCGCTTGGACAAGCAGACTGAATACACACACACGTTTGCAAGCACTTCCCTCTTCTTTTTCTTTGTCTACTTCGTCTACTTCTCAACGTTTGGCTGAGTGCACTCTTTTGCTACTTGTGCTATTTCAAATGCCTATTTGCGCATTGTACTTTGTACTTTGTACTCTGTGATTTGCGCTTTGCGCGGTACTCCACACTCTGTACTCAGTGTTGGCACTCAGTACGATGTACTCTGTGCTCTGGCACGCTTGTGCTCGGCTCGGCTGTAATGAAGTACGGCGTACGTCGCCCGCGCTGCAAGAGTGCTGCTGCTGCTGGAACCCGATGGCAAGCGTGTAGATACTTGTGTATCTGTCAATCATCACCGCCTACATCAGCTGCCACTTGCTAGTGTTGAAGTGTGCTGTTGTGTAGATGACACTAGCCGTAGCACTCCATAAGCTCAATGCGACTTTGTTTGCTCTGTGCGCTACGCGTTCGCTGTATGAAGGGAAGGTCAGTCGCTCGTGCTACATGTGTGCCTTGTGGGATCGCTCGAACTCGATGGATATCATTCACACTCGTGAAACACGACTCAAATGTGCGCCAGGTCGATCGATAGCCAGCAATTGTGCTGTACAGTGTAGGGAGACTGACTCGTTGATCGAGCCGACATCAAAACAAAGCGCACAAGGACGTACACGCGCTGATCGCTCTCTCGTATTTGCTCTCGATTTTGTAAACACTGCCGCCGCCATCATCACTCTGATCGATCGATCGTGCTCTTCGCCCGCAGATGCTGGTCGACGACAAAGTCGAGGCAATGCCCAGCGCCAGTTGGTTGCAGCGTCTCTTACGGCCGACTGGACGAACATCGCCTCGAATGCGGTGTCACGCACAGATATTGTCGGCTCCGTGTGCAACTCAACGCTTCGTTTGGCGACGCGATGTCGAGCAAACTGTATTCGAGACCGCAAACTCTCATGGGCACGAAGACACAGGAGCACGAGAGCAACATATAGCAGAAGGAGAGGCTAAAACATACATGTACATCGGTACTGGACGGACAATGGGACATGCTGTCAGCACCACTGAGCAGATAATTTAGTCGCGCGATGAGGCGATTCACGTACGAGTGTATGCTGACGCCTATGCTTGTGTTGCTGCTGTCTACTTGACCTCCACAATGTGTACACCAGAAGCCATTCCCTTAAGCAAGCTCAGCTCGCCTACTTCGTCGTCGCTGTCGTCGAGCAGTGCTCCGTGCTCTAGGTCTTGCCACAGACCTTGCTCGAGGAGACTTGCGCACGGAGCTTCCTGCGTCGCAAGAGTGACTGCGAATCTCATGGATCGGGCAGACGACTGCGCTGGTGCCGTCCTTGTAGAGTGCGAGCCCTTGCTCGGCGCCAGTCTTCACGCATTTTAAACGAATGAACAAAGCACTAGCCGCGCATCATTTCCACACACATTGCTCAGTCATTGACCAAACACAACAGTACATGCTCATAACAAATTGCGCACCAGGGTAGCGAGAGATTTACGCCTTGTGAAGATGAGCAGCATCAGAGCTCCAGCCAAAGAGGAACCACAGGACGACTAGAAGTGCTGCATCCTGGTAGTCAAGTGACGACGTTGCGTTCCTGTACAGCGCAGTAGCGAGAGAGTCGAGGTCGCCCTTAGTGCATGGCGGCGCTTGCTTCACTAACGAGCCGTCTCACTTAACCCAGTGGCTTTTGAGGTTGTGGACGACCTTTTTTAGCTTGCGCTCTGTGAGTGGGCGCAGCGTCTCGTTCACGTCGAGCAGGTAGCTTTTGACTTGGCCAAAGTAGGAGAGCGCTGCGTTGGCGACCACACATCTGCCTGATCGCCCTGCTGCAAAGGCAAGATGCATGACAAACTTGTCGAGCAAAACAACAAGCGCGCCGCCCGTGCTGTCAGCTGCGGCGGCGCGCTCGACAGTCGCCCGTGACGCCTGCTTCTCAGCTAGGAACGTGTCTAGCGCGCCAAGAGCGTTTGTGCGCGTGCGCTGTGAGCCGAAAGCGAGCATACTTGCGGCGGACATACTCCTTGTTGCTGTTGTTGCTGTCGTCGCCGTCGATGTTGTGTGATTGCCTGCGACTCGCAGGCTGCGAGTCCTGTCCGAACCGCCCGAACGCCTACGAAATATATTTTAAATAGAAATATATAGATTAAAGTATCCTGATTGATATTTTCTTTGCACGATTCGGGCAAAAAAGCCGAGCTTTTCGGACAAAACTGTGATTGGATAAATACATCCAATTAGACCGGTGATTGGCCAAGTTAGTGCTTCGAAAGTATTGGTCGCGTCCGAACCATGACTATATTATGCCATTGTGGACTTGAGCCTATGGACTATATATATAGCGAGCCATTCGAGCCCAACGATGGATTGGTAGTGACAATTTCAAATACTTAAATATTTAGGAAAGGATTCGTGTGTTTGTTTGTCTCACTATGAGATTTGATATTATGACGTAGGCGAAAGTATAATGGCGGCTCGGTTTTAGTCGAATGATTGCGTCAACATCATGTTATTGTTACGGTTCCACCCGATTAATATATCCTGGCATATCTAGAGGTATAATAACTCCATAATACCCTTTCCAATAGAAGACCGTCAACAAAATGTCTACAAATTCACAAGTAATATATGCATTAAGTAGTATATATTTGTCATGAATGAACTTAGTTTTTACATAAGCTATATTTTAACACCTCCACTACCACGGCTTTTTCGGAAACGGACACGAAAATCGCTTCTTGTATAATACATGATAAAATACACTGGTTTTCATTATAGTGGTGAGTTATTGGTGATATCTGCGTTACAGTCAAATTTAGAAAACTGATCGTATCATGTACGTTTTTCAATAATATACAACATATACACCCAGAATCCTTGGCGTTTCCTGAAGTATACAAGATTATTTCGCGTGATTGTTAGTACCGCATTCTCATTTCTTCCTTCACAAACGCGTTTTTGTATAGTGAAGCGAGAGAAGCCCAGACAACACAGATGAAGTGGGTGCGAAACCAACAACACATCCGAGCCAAAGCGAAGCATGTATGCCATTGATTCAAACGCATAACCAACTGCAGTCACTAGTCACTGTCGTCGCGAAGTATCTTTGACTGTCGCTCGCCACGCGAGCGAAATTGTGAGCGCTTGTGACCAAGAGCAGAACGGCCGCGCAGCGACGAAGCGTCGACCTTGCCGTCGCTGACTGCAGTTGGCACTGCGCGCATGCGCGCGCACGATCGCGTTGGTTGCGCGGCGTTACTTTCTTCGGCGTCACTTTCTTCAGCACGTGCGGAAGACGTGTGCGCGGCGTCAGTGCGCGGTGTCTCCACTTGTGTTGTGTCGATGCGTTGGAGCGATTGCTTGGCGTTGGCGTGTTGCTGCTGGGTGGTGGTGAGCTGCTCTGTGCGCCGTCGGATTTAGTGCTCGTTTCTTGTAGCTCTTTGACGGCAAGCGTCGCAGCGTAATGTGATTCTCGATTGTGTTTGGGATCGACTGACCGCAATCGAACTCGTCGTGCCACGCGTCAAAGCACAACCTGTTGTCGCGCGAAGAATCGATCGGCGCCTTGTGAAGCCAGAGCTTGGCGGAGTCTTGCGAGCAAGGCTCGCAGTACCACGCTGTCTGCGCTGCACCTTTGCCTACACCGCGAAGGAGAAGCGAGCACACTTTTATGTGCGCGTGCGGCGTTTGTGTTGCGCTCCCTCGCCGCGCCAGCCGTCTGTGATTGTCGGTTTGTGTGCAGCACTTGCGCGTCACTTCGACTGGTGTTGTGGAGTGCCGGTGCTACTAAGCGCAACGACTGAGCTGAAGTCGGCCGCTGTCACGTTCACGGGTTGCTGGTGTAGTAAAGTCATGTAGTCGTTCCGCTGTAACGGCGTCACTTTGGCGTCTTTGGCGCAAATGGTGTGTGCGTGACAAAACCGTTGACTATAATCATGCCCAAAAGCCCAAATACAAGCTCTTGTAGTATTTGACAAAGCGGTTCTGCAGCTGCATACCGTCACGCTAAAGTTGAAGTTGATCGTGGCGGTCAACACCACCCATGAGGTCGTGGTAGTCTCGTACGAGCTTCGGGCAAGGAACCGCGTCGATCGCAAAGCCATGCAGACGATGCACAGTCGATGCACACATGGCAGCACCAGTGGCCAAGAAGTGCACGGGTCGGTTGTCGAGCCAACTCAGCGCGCTCATGACTGGAACGTCTTCCGAGCGCGACATCTTGAAAACGCCGCGGGGCGTGTTCTTGTGGCGCTGCTTGCTCTTGTCGACGATCTGCTCACAGTACCCAATGCGCTTGGGGACGACGGTTCCGACAGCGCACACCTTCATGCTGAGCAGTTGGATGAAGAGAGCGACTGACGAGTAGTAGCGATCGACGACAGTCACACGCCACTTCTCCGGTGCCCCCTCGAGCACGCGCGCCATGATGCGTACGACAGCTTCTGGTCCAGGCTTCGTATCGATGTCCGGCACCACGTCGTTGCGAGTCTGCGCACCGAGGTACAGATTGAACCTACAAAATAGCACCACAAGGTCAGTCAGTCCGCTCGATGATCTTGTAGTATACAAGATCCAAGACTTGGAAAAAATAACAACTGCTCACCTGAAGCAGTAGCTCGTGTTGCTGTTGCATGCCATGAGCATCTTCGTACCCCCAGCGATGAGGCTTGTCCGGCATGTATGTGCGTGTTGCGATGCGCTTGTAGGTTGACGGCAGCACTCCTTCATCGAAAGAGAGGTGCCAAGAGGAGAGGAACGTCTTCTGCAGCACTTGTACAACCTTTTTGATCTTCCGCGCTTTGTCTCGCACGTGTCGCGCGTTGAGTTGTCGACAAAATGCAAGTTGCGCAGAAGTTTCGTGAACTGATTGCGCACCATTTATCGGCCAAACATGCCGAGTGGAAGCGCGCCGTCGCTGGTCAAACTCCAGTGATGGTAGATCCCGCAGACTTAAGCGCAGAGCACGTTGCCAAGCAACAAACCGACAGCGACGCAGATCTCGTGTGGTTCAAATGGCGGCTCGCGTCGAAGTCGTGATCGGATGTCTCGAACTCGCTCGACCGTCGTTGCCTTGTCTGTGACGCGACATCGCTTTTGCTTTGCCTTCAGCTCTTTCGCGCGACTGTTCAGCGTCTGCTGGCGAAAGCGGTTGGTCTCCGCGCACACTTCGACCCAAAGTGCTTTCGGAATGAAGTGGAAAAAGAGCAAGAAATGGCGACTCAGCAGCTCGTCTTATCTCGATCTTTGGACGCGCTGGCTCTCGAACGAGTCCTGGATACTCGGCCGAGCTCTCGTCGCACGTGCTGACCAGATCGCTCCACGACATGCTGCGTAGCGCGTCGATGTTCATTATGCCGCCAGCGACTCGGAAGTGTTCGCCAAGCGCATCCAAGAACGCGGCCGTGAATCGTTCGTAGTTGTCATCATCTGCGTTGTCGTCGCAGTCGTCTTCGTTGGCGAGTGCGTCCCCGAGCAGCCAATCGTCGCCGTCGACTTCGCTGACCCTATCGGAGTCAAATGCATCGATCTCTTCGCCTGGTAGCAACTCGTTTACGTCGTCATGCTCGAGCGCTAGCGTGATGCCTGACTGCACGTCTTCGCGCGCGTTCTCGCCTTCACTCTCTTGATCTTTGTCGCTGCTGTCGATGATCAATGACGACAAGGGCGCGACTCGGCGCGACTGCTCGCGCTGCTTCGACTATATATCGGCATGCGTGACCGAGAGCGTCTTGCCGTCAGAGAAGTCGTCGTCGACGTCTTCAAACTCGGTCACGAGACTGCGATCAACTCGCGCGACTGCGGTGGAAACGGAACTAACAGGGCGCGTTGCTCCACCACAATCTATATGTCGTCAGGCAAGATATAGCCATCTACTTGAGCGATCAGCGAGCGATCTTGTACGAATGTTGTAGGCACATCGTCGCCGTCAGTCCGTGCTCTGCATGGCCAGCGGCTGCTGTGCTCTCAATGACCGACGGCAATCGAGAAGGAGTCGTGTGAGACGGCGACGCTGGCGCGTGAGAACGCGACGGTGGAGACACAGTACTTGGCAACGCTGTAGACGCAGTGCTTGCGTTGATTGTAGACCCGCTGCTTGTCTTGGGCGCGCTGCATTCTTTTCGGACCTCTGCGTCCGCGTTGCCAAACTGCTCTTCGTCGTCTCGCTCAGCTTCTCGAGCAGCGTTGTACGCAAGAAGCGCTTCTTCGCCGACAAAAAAGTCTACTCTCTCGACCAGGTGTGCGGCGGTGCTCGGACGAATGTAACGCCAGCGAGTATCGAACGAGGCGGCGCCACGTGCTGGAGCCGATCGCGCCGTCCATCCTTCGCCTCGAAGTCTCGTCCAGACGTCTCTGCGTCACATACGCACACATTCGTTACTACATGTCCAATGAACAACACACACGCACACGTTTGCGGCTGCATGGACCTGAACCGCGACGGATCGTAGTGTCCACGACCACGACCAGCGTTGCTCGGCGTCTTGGACTCGTTCTACATCCCTTGGCGGCGGCGGCGCATGGCGATCTGCTCGTTGCGCGGCAAAAGTCGAAATGAGTGGCAGATCGAGCTCGCGCACACACGCGCGGGAAAGCGCCAGTTTTAAGCACAGCTGCCACGGCCCTTCTATGCTATGAATGGCAACTCCTTCTCAAACCCAAACCACACGCTCTCGATTGACAAATTTGTAAAATGCGGGCTACCAATCTCCTGTATCCACATATGAATTAAAGTATACGGCTCGTTTTTCCGAGCCATTCTCTATTGTGACTATTGTCACGGGAGTGTGTTCCGTGACGTAGCTTACACGTGGTCTTACGAGGAAGCGATGGGGTGAAGCGCAGAGGAACTGCGCTGAACTCGGTATTTTCAACTCTGAGGTTTTTGTATTGAGATCATGCAAAGTGATGAAAGTGAGGGAGCTAACCTAATTAGTGAGCCCACTGATGGGACGACCATGGTCGTCAGAAATCAGATTAGACCACTAATTGGGAGTCTGCTGTGCTCCTTCGTACTTAGCACAGCAGCCCCGTTACACCATCCCCCACACAAGCTTGCTGACACGCAAGCGAAAGAAGGCAAATGCACACAAAACCAAAGCACACGACGCGCACACGAGGCGCGACGCAGCGAGCGAGAAGAGCGACGAACACGAAGACCATGCAGCGCGGCACTGGAGACCGCGCTATCTGCAAGACCTGCGACCAGCCGATGCCGAGCGCGAGCGTGATAGCAGCGACGACGACATATGCCGACGCGCTTCGCCGGCTGTCGCTGTACGACTGCAGTGGCGTGCGGAACTTGCCAAGGGACGAGGCGCTCGCCAACATGTGACGTCGATGGCGCCAGTCGCGCGGCAAGCCGGTCACGACGACCGGCAACGTGACGAAGGAGGCGCTCGACGATTCATGGACGCGCATCGTCGCGCGTTGGAATCTGGAACCTGGCATGGCGCTCGCTCTCGAGCGCCGAGAGTCGCAACACGAGCGCTATCACCTCGGCGAGCTCGCCGAGCGTGTGTGTTCGGCGCCGTGGGACGCAGACCAGCCGTGTTGCTTCGTTCACGTCGTGGCGTTCTGTCACATCTGCAACCACCGCGAGAAGCTGACGGCCGCCCAGTGGGACGCGATGCTCACCAAGTATCCGATTGACGATGACGAGACGGCTCGTCTCGCCAAGTATCGTCGCACCCTTGCAGCGAACCGCGCTGCGCGTGGGGTGGCGACGCGTACTTCGCGCGCTCGCAGGATAGGCATGTAGCTTGGCAAGCGCCGGGCAGACTATCGCGTTCACGCTCTCGGTCGTGTGGTCGTGCGCGTACGGCATCGCCTTTGCGCGAGCAGCGGCCTCGTACTCCGTCACCAAGTTGGGGACATCTTCGAGAAGCGAGGTGCGAGGCTCCCACTAGTCGCTGGCCGAGTCAAAGCCAAGCCAGCGGACACGATACTCGCGGCGACTGGCACCGCGACCGTGGTCGCGGTGTTCAAGCAGACGATCGACGATCCAGCGCGGATGACCCGCGCTGTCGACAAGAGGCGGCGGACCATCGCGGCGGAACGTGGCGCGACGAGACGACAGTCGCGCCTGTGCCTGATCGGCTGGAGATGGTGTCGCATGACGCCGACGTTGCTCTGAGCCGCGCCGATGACGCGATTGCGGAGGCGGATCGACTCGACCAAGAGGTTGCTGCGCTTCGAGCGCAGCTGGCGAAGGTGGTCCAGGCAAACGAGGCTCTTCGCGCGGACAATCGAGCGTTCCGCGCGGGTCAGACGCCGCCAAGCGCTTTGACGAAGCCGCGTCCTCGTCACGTCGGGTCGCGCTTCGAACCTGGCGTGGCGGCACGTCCGTCAGAACCGTAGCAGCCACGTAGCGCTTTAAGCGCCCGACATAAAAGGTCGGGTGCACCTTCAATGCACTTGGCATGTCGAGAGTGTACGCCTCGCCTTTGCGTCGTGTGATCGTGAACGGGCCGATGAAGCGCGGTGCGAGCTTGGTCGCACCAAGGTTCGTGACAGAACCAGGTGCAATGCCGGACGCCGATAACAAACCACGGTCACCGACCGCGAATTTCTCCAAGTTCTTGCGCCCGCGCTGGTCGGCTGCTGTTTTCTGCCGATCGACTGCTGCAGCGATCGCATCGCGCACAAAGCGAGCGACCGACTCGCGCTTTTGAACGAACTCGAGCACACGATCCTCGCCAATCGCAGGTGGAGGCGCGGATGGTTTGTCCGCGCCAGCGCGTGTGGTGATGGCGATAGCGCGTCGCGAAGGCGCGATGAGAGCCGCGTTAACCCAAGCTGTCGCCTCGTTTGGCGTCATTGCAACAGCGCAGTGTGACGACCGGTCGTCGCTCAAAGCTGTCTCTGTCGCGCAAGGAAGACCGCCGCACGATACCGATGCGCTCGGTGTCCCTCCCCCTTCAAGAGAGCTGCCGTCGTCAAAGCCAAGAACTGCGGGAACGCGCGGGTGTCGCGTGTTGTTGATGAAGAACGGCGTGCGACCAGTGGACTCGTGCACCGCGTTGTTGATCGCGAACTCGACCATCGGCAACAGCGCGCTCCACGACGTGTGTGACGTCGCGTAACTGCGTAGCACGTCCTCGACGACTCGATTGACGCGCTCCGTCTGCCCGTCGGTCTCCGGGTGCGACGCGGTCGACATGAGCAACCGCGTCCCGAGTAGTTGAAAGAGGCGGTCCCAGAACGCTGCCGTGAAGCGCGGGTCACGGTCAGAGACGATCGACGTCGGCATGCCGTGGTGCCGATACAACATGTCGAGAAATAGCTCAGCTGTCTCCTGCGCGGTGATGCCGACCGCGACCGGCGCGAGGTGTGCCATCTTACTAAAGCGGTCGACAACCACGAAGATGCCTGTGCAACCAGCGTCATCCCGAGGCAGCCCGAAGATGAAGTCCATGCTCACGGATCGCCAGGCATCCGCGGCGATTGGGAGCGGTTGCAGCGGGGCTTGCGACGACTGCGACGGCTTCACGCGCTGGCACGTCTCGCACGACCGGACCCACTTGCGCACCCACTTGTACATGTGGGGCCAGTAGAAGTCGCGCGCAAGAGCGAGATACGTCTTGTCGCGGCCAAGATGGCCGCCAGACGCAGCGTCGTGGTACTCGTGCAAGATGCGAGCGCGCAAGTCGTCGTCGAGTGGCACGACGACTCGAGGGCTGTCGAAGCGGTCGATCTGGTACTTGAGCAAGTCGCCGGAAACCGAGAAGCGCGGCGCCTGGCTCCGCGCTAAAGGAGCGAGAGGCTGCAGCGTCGACTTGGACGGTTCTCGGCAGTACTTGAGCATGGCGGCGCACGACGGGTCGTGGGAGTACGCCGCGACGATCTCGTCTCGCAGCGGGCTCACAGCAGTTGACGCCGTCGCGCTTACGACGAGCGCGACACACGCATTGCACTCGTCGTCATCGTCGTCGTCAGCGGCGTGGCGCGGCGAGTTGGGTCGCGGGTCGTAGTCCGGACGCCGCGACAACGCGTCAGCGATGATGTTCGTCGAACCGGGCTTGTAGAAGACGACGAAGTTGTACTCGGCGAAGAACGACAGCCAGCGCGCCATGCGCTGGCTCAAATGCGGCGACTTTGTCGCGGTTCGGAGTGACGCGTGGTCGGTGTAGATCGCGATCGTCTGCTCGCCCAGCAGATACACGCGAAACTTCACCAACGCGTAGCGCATCGCGAGCAGCTCTTTGTCGTGCACGGGGTAGTTGCGTTCCGCGGACTTCAACTGTCTCGACTGGAAGCTGATGACGCGCTCTCGTCCCTCGTCGTCGTGTTGCATGAGCGCGCAGCCGATCGCGAAGTCACTCGCGTCGCACACAACGTGGAACGCTTTGGTGTGATCCGCCAGAGCAAGAACCGGCGCGGTGGAGAGCCGCGTCTTGACGTCGTCGAACGCTGTCTGGTGCTCGCGACGCCACTCCCACATGGCGTCTTTCTTCAGCAACTGCGAGAGCGGGAAGATGACTGACGCGAAGTCTTTCGCGTAGTGGTGAAGGTAGTTCGCGAGCCCGAGCCACTGCCAAAGCTCCTTTTGATCGCGAGGCACCGGCCAAGACACGATCGAGTCAACCTTCTCCGGGTCAGCGCGGACCCCGTCCGCGCTCACATAGCTGCCGAGCACTGGAATCTCGGGAGCGCAGAAGATGCACTTCTTCAAGTTCGCGTACAGCTTGTTCTCGCGCATGGCTTCGAAGACCTTCCGCAAGTGCCCAAGGTGGACGTCCAGATCTGTCGCGCCCTCAGTGGCGCGACTGTGCACGAAGATGTCATCGAAGTAGCTTGGGGCGAAGTCACGCAATGGGCGCAGCACGTGCGAGACCGTGCGGTTGAACGTGGCGGGGGCGTTCTTCAGCCCTTGCGGCATCACAAGCCACTCCCAGAGCATGCCGCTGGGAGTACTGGCCACCGTCAGCGGAACGTCCGACTCGCGCATGAGAATCTGGTAGAAGCCGTCCGTGAGGTCTATCCCGCTGAAGATCGTGCTGCCAGACATGGTGTCTAGAACCATTTCCTTGCGCGGGATCGGCGTCTGTGCTGGGATCGTCGCGTCGTTGAGCTTGTTGAACGCGTGGACGATGCGCCAGCCTCTGGTCGCCTTCTTTACGCAGAACGTTGGACTCGAGTGCGGCGACGTCGACTCGCGTACGTGCCCGGCAGCTCGCCGGCCTTCGAAGAACGCGTCGATCGCTTCGACTTGGTCGCGCGGCAGTGGCCACTGCCGCGTCACGCAGTACTTTGTTCCAGGCACGAGGTTGATCTCGTGGCGTACGCCCCTGTCCGCCGGCAGCACCGGCGGAATCTTGTCGGGGAAGATGTCGGAGAACTCGCGGGCGAGGTCCAAGACTGGGTTCCCAGATGCTTCGAGCTCGTCCCACGACTGCGCAGCGTAGCGTTCTTCGCGAGCGGACTTCGGCTCTGCTCCAGCAGGGCGCTCGCTGCCAACGAGCGCCGGATCCGCTGGGTCGACCACGACGGCGCAAAGCTGTTCGACGCGACCGAGTTTGATCTCGCTGAGCATGTTCTTCCAAGACATCACAGGCAGCCGAGTAAGCTCGGTTGCATCGCGAGGCGGACACGTGATTTTCATGTCGTGGCGCGGCGGGCCGTGACCAGCCATGTTGATGACGTGGATCGTGTCGTACGCCGGCGCCGGCGCAGAGGGCCAAGCCGGTGCGCGTGGGTGACTCTCTTGGGGTAGCGGAACTGGAGCGCGAGCCACTGCTCGCGCTTTACCGGCTTCTGCACGATCGGACGCCGTTCTGCTTCTCGCCGCAGATGCCGCTGCCTTCCTGCGGCTCACAGTGACCCACTCGCCATTGGCGTTCGCTTGTCGCGTCGGCGTGGCGCACGGTGCTTTGCAACAAACCGAGCATGAAGGGCCATCGCTCTCTTCATGCGGGTTGAGCGTCGTGGAGTCGGGGTCCACGACTGTGACGTGCGGCCAGGCGCTTGCGCTGTCGCTCAGGTGGGCGAGAACACCGCCGATGTCGATGTCGCGCGGCTTTACTGTGCGACTCAGCCAGTCGATGTCAGGCCTGTGGCGCGCAAGCCACGGCATTCCAAAGATGCAGTCGAACGAGCCGCCAAGATCGACAACGAGGAATGAGTCGCTACTCTTGAACCCGTCGAACTCGTACTGGAACTCAACCGAGCGCCGCGGCAGCGACCGCGGTTCGCCGTCTGCGAACTTGACGATCATTGCGCATGGTTGCTCGCGGGCGCGCACCCGCGAGGGCAGGAGTTGCAAAGTCTCGGCTCGTACAAAGTTGTTCGTCGCGCCTGAATCGACAAGGGCGCGAATGGATCGCTTCGCGTCGGCGACGTGCAAGCTGAGTACGATCAGTCGCTTGTCGCTGCTTGAGGTGGTGGCAAAGAGCTGCGCATGAAGCGCAGCGTCGGAGGGGCTAGCGGAACGTGACGCCACCGGAGGCACGTTTCGCTCGATGAGCCCAGTAGGTCGCCCTGCACCTACTGGGTGCCCGCGTTTTTTGGATGCGCGGGTTGCTCGGCCTCGTCTTGAACCTCAACAGTAGCAAGTACTGGGGCTGGCGCGCGGCACACTGCCGCGCGATGACCGACCTTGCGGCAGCGGAAGCAGATGAGCTGCTTGTTGCTTGGTCCGTTGCGACGACTGCCGTTGCTGCTGCCGTTGCCACTGCTTGCGCGCTGCGAGTTCGCGTCGTGCTCAATCACGTCGATCTCCATCGGCTCGGCGCCATTGTCAGCTCGCGGGGCGACTACGCTGAAGTCTTCGCGGATCGCGATCGCAAAAGCCTCTTCAAGCGACACCGGAGGCTTCCGGGTCAAGTACAGGCGCTGATGAGTAGCGTTCAAGCCGGAGATGAAGACATGGACCTGCGTCGCCATGTCGATCGGAGACGAAGTGACGCATGAGACGAGGTGACGAGCACGTTGTACGTAGTCGCGCATGGACGCGCGACCTTGCTTGAGTGCGAGAAACGCAGCGCGATGATACATCTCGTCTTGAGGCGGTTCGAACGCGAGTCGCAGGTCTTCAGCGCGTCGAGCGTTGGGAAGCAGTCAGGGTCGGCGACAAGCCGATCCAGCGCCCACTCCTTTGCTCGACCACCAAGCTTGGACAGGAGGAAGTGGGTGCGCGACAGCTCGGAGGTGAGCTGGCGTGCGTGGATGGCAATGTCGATCTCACAAAGCCAGCGGTTCAAAGCGAGCCGATTGGGGCCTTCTCCGTTGTAGCTTGTGACGTCGAGCTTGACGACGTCGCCCTTCGATGATGCCGCGGGAGTTGAGCCTCGCCGACGCGCGTCGGCGAGTTCGCGGACCATGAACTCTTGTGCAGCGGCACGTTGGTGCTCCTGCGACATCGCGGACAGCATCGCTGCGACAGCCATTAGGCCGGACACGTCGACGAGGCAGCGCAGCGCGTCCCATTCGTAGGGCGTCAAGTGTACGAAGTCGCTGAGGTTGAGCGACGTTCCGTTGTCGCCTTCGCTCGGGAGCGTGCTCATCTTGGTCGTTAGACGGACTACGAAGTGCTACCAGGTGTCACGGGAGTGTTCTCCGTGACGTAGCTTACACGTGGTCTTACGAGGAAGCGATGGGGTGAAGCGCAGAGGAACTGCGCTGAACTCGGTATTTTCAACTCTGAGGTTTTTGTATTGAGATCATGCAAAGTGATGAAAGTGAGGGAGCTAACCTAATTAGTGAGCCCACTGATGGGACGACCATGGTCGTCAGAAATCAGATTAGACCACTAATTGGGAGTCTGCTGTGCTCCTTCGTACTTAGCACAGCAGCCCCGTTACAAGTATGCTCTAATCTTGTATTATACAACATTAGATTTTGCTCAATCTTTTGCTATACAAGATAGGTAATGAGGTTTGAAGGCTGAAACATTCTCAAATATAACAGGTATACCTTTATTCGTGTACAATTACAACAGAAATGCTAAGGTCCAGGATTCGGCTTCCAGGTCTGGCACATTATCGCACAACATGTCCCGCCCAGGATTGAAGATGAATATTACAAGCAAATAAACCTAACCCGCCTCTCGAAAGCGAAGACATCGAGCGAATAAAATACCTCCCACCTTTTTGGTGTCCAAAAACGCTCGGTTTCATTCATTCCTTAAATCAAGCGCGCGGCGACGACGAGAAAGCGCGGCAACCGGCATATCGAAGTGCGTGGGCGTACGTGTGTGTCTGCATGAGCTCCCACGAGTACGTACTGACGCTGTGAACTCGCTGTGCGACTATGCGCAGACGTCTGCTACGCTCTCTGCGATTGAAGCGATACAGGTCGAGATATTGACGGCGGTGCGTTTGTATGAGATTGAGTGTGCTGTGCGTGCATCTCGCGATTGGACACGCTTGCTGACATCCTGGACGTATCGTGCGTCGCATCTGCACCTACCAGACAACCGTCTCGGCGATGACTGTGCCTGCGACGGTCAATCGAGGTGTGAACGTCGCGGAACGTGCGTTTGAGCGCTACGCACATGTGTGCGCGTGCTGCACGCATGTCCGTGCTTGTCAACGAGTGTGTGCGCATGCTGCACGCATGTCTGAGCGTGCCGACGCAAGCGCTGGCGCTCTGTGCGCGTCGTGTATGTGCGTGTGTCGTAGCTACGCGTAGTGTCATGAGCGAATACGAGCAATCGGCGAAGCCGATTACGCGATCAGCGTGGACGAAGTACAAGGCCGACATCGCGAAGACGAAACAAGAAAGCCTGACTTCCGTGCGATCGAAGCGAAGTGCCTCGTCCTCTGAAGTCGAAGACGAAGATGCCAGCGACGATGATGTACAATCTGACGACGAACACTCGAGCGACAACCAGTTCTTGGACGGGTCTCGTCCAGGTGTCGTCCAGATTTTGAACACAAACGTGCGCATCACGCAGCCGCAGATCGTGCACAAGACGTGGGAGGCGTGGCGTGAGTACCTGATCGACTGCTGTGAATGACCACGGCAAGTAATTCGAGTCCACGAGGTGATGAGCTGCGCGCAGCGGAACAAACGACTTACGAACACTAACGCGGCGAAGAGCGGCAAACAACTGCAGAGGGTTGCAGAGGAGTGGAGCACGTACTAGCGCGTCTACATCTGCACGCATGGCTGGAAGTCAAAAGAGCGAAGCACCGGAAAGCAACCGCGGCGGCACGTCCGGTTCACGGACTGCCCGTTTCGGTTCGTCGTGCAGCTGACGATGGTCAAGAGCGAGTGGACTTTGGTAGTAAAGAACATGCTCTTGCAACACAACCACCCGGTCGACGACAAAACATTCTTAACGTATCATACCTCGCGCAGTATCTAGTGCGCAGAAACGCATCAACAGCTCAGCAACCATGGTCGCGAATGACACTCCGCACTTCAAGATCTACGACTTCCGGCTTGCACGCGGCGAGAACGTTATCAAGCACGATGTCGACAACCTGGTGAACGCGCATTGATCGCGCGTCTCTACGAAGGACGACGACGATGCCACGTCGGCGTCATCACGAGCTTTGTTCGAGACGACGACGAGTGCGTCGTGTCTGTCGACAAGTCGCCGGCTGGCAATAGCGGCGTCACTTCGCTGACCACGCGCTGCATGCGCGACATTTACTCGCGCTTCCCGGAGATGCTCTTGGTCGACTGCACCCACAAGACCAATCGGTACGGCTCAGCACAAGGTTTGCACGTGTGTCATCCATGTCCAGTACATGATTCATACATGCCGACTCCATGTATCATCCTTGCCGTCTCTGTCTCTCATTCAAAGCGTGTCGTTGACACTTATACGCTGTGCTTGCGTCTAGGTACATCTACCAGCTCTGCACCTTCATAGCCATGGACGAGTTTGGCGAGGGTCAAGTCGTGCAGCAGTCGCTTCTCGAGACGAACAGCGACTGGCACATGGAGTGCGCCATCGGGCACTTCAAGCGAGCGCACCCAGACTGACACAAGCTCTTACAAGTCGTCGTGGTGGACAAGGACCTGCAAGATATTCGCGTTTTGTGCACGCACTTCCTGGAAGTACGCGTGCTGATCTGCCTCTTCCACGTCATCAAGTGGCTCAAACAGCACTCGCGCAAGCCGGAGTTCGGGAAGCTTTTCGCCGACGACCACGCGCCCTCGACCATCTCGTGTACAACGCATCTACGTGGTGAGTGCGGACGCGTACGACAAACACTAAGCGGCGCTTGGTGCGATGTGCAAGCGCACCCACCTTGACTCGTTCTACGACTACTTTGCACGGAACTTGCACTCCTGCAAGGTGATTTGGGCTATATACAAGCGGTCGAAGGTCCCTCACTTCGAGAACCACAGCAATAACAGGCTCAAACGCTTCTTCGGCAAGTTGAAGGACGGCGTGTCTGGGTCGACAAACATGGTCAAGTGCATCCAGGGGATGATCGCCACCGCACGCCGCCACGAGAAGGAGTACATGCACCGAAAGCTGCGCGTGATCTCCTCGGATCTTGTGGACATCGACGACGACGAGGAGTTCGACAAGTACCTTGCCTTCTTCGTGAACACGTGGCGGAACGTGCGCCAGCGGAAGCGAGTGCGAGTCAACGCAGCTGACGACCAGGGCGAAGACGAACCGCCCACGCAGATCAGCCAAGCGCACAATCTGTGGTCTGATTAGCTCGGCAACGTGCCGATGGTGACGAGCACCGATGTCGTCCTCCAGCAGCCAGTCCCTTTGAGCGCGAGTTCACAGACCGAGCCAGCGAGCACTGCAACTCACGACGACAGCTCGAATCCTGGACAGGCCCCGGACCAGAACTGCCGTAGTCCTAGTCAGGACACCCAGACCAGAACTGCGACAGTCCTGGATTTGGATCTCCTCACGAGCAGATTGGCGGCGCGGCGTCGAACCAGCAGCTCGATCAGCAGTCAGAGTCGGACGACGACTTCGACGACACCACCTCACAGCTTCCGATCCGATTGAACACAAAGGCCAAGAAGACAGGACGGCTAGTGAACAATCGCAAGACTCGGGATGCTGCTGAGCGGCAGGATCGAGCCCAGCACCTCTCAACGAAGGTGTCGATCGTCGCACTTGCAGACTTGCCAGGGGCGCGTAAGAAGTCTGCGACCTCCGAGCGCTCGTGTCTCGTAAGTTCGCCGTTCACTCGCTAATTCTTGACGAGTCCGTTTTCGAGGTCCTGGTTGCTGATGTTCTCCGCGTTTGTCGACAGCTTCGTCTTCATCGTGGGGATCTCTGACATCACGCCGTCGAACAAACGCCCACTGCTGAGAGTGTGATTCCGTGTGTCTGTAGTTCGAATGTCACTTGGTGTAGCTTTGCGAGGTGTTCGTACAGTACTCACGCACGCTCCAACAGCGCGCTGGTCAGCATACGGCCACCATAGAGCCCTAGAGTCTTGAGTCGGTCAGATGAGAACGCCTGGACATTTGAGTGGATCATGATGCAGCGGTGCACCACTTCGAACGTGCTTGTCTATCGCGTTGCGTATGGAGTCTTTGGAGCGAGTCATTTCGCTCTCCGCAGCATCGCGCGGCCCTTAATCGTCGCCGGCTTCTTCATGAAGTCATTGATCTCGCCGACAAGCACGAAGTGCTCGTCAAGGAACAGGTCGCACGCGAGGTAGAATCGGTGCGATGCGCAGCCGACGAGTGATGGTGGGCCCTTACGGTTCCCGATTGCCCGGTTCACCGAGCAGTTGTCGCCTACAATGCAGACCACCGAGCTTCATGGCCTGTTGTACGCCGAGAGAGTGTAGGACTGCGCGCTCAGGTCGTTCTCGCGGTCGAGCGGACAGAACGCAAGCAGGGCGTACGTGCGATGCGGCGCTCGTAGGACTTGGCCGTCTGTCAAAAAGCCGTCTACATCGGCGGCGGCGTTGGAGCTGTCGTAGACGGCAAAGATGGCCACGTAGTGGCGCCCGGCGTTGGACCGCCCGTCGAACACGAGCGCAAACTGGTCAGGATGTGACGTCTGTAGAGTCTTGCGGACCTCTGCGGCAGCCGCCACGATGTACGACTTGAGTGTGTCCGAGCAAATTGTCGTCAGCTTCACGCTGTCGCGAGTCTCTTTGTCGTCGACGATGCTGAGCGGTAGGTGGCGCCGAACGATCCGCTTGATCCAGGCGCGGATGTCCTTGTCGCGCTGGCTGGGTTGGCAAAGGCGGAAGTAGCCGCCATCCTCGCGGAGCGTCTCTCTCACCAAATTAATGTAGTTGGGGCGTTTGACGTTGACGTTCTTCATCAGGTTGCTTGTCCCACTCGTATTCTGCTGATAGATGCCAACTGGGTCACAGTGGTTGCAGCGGTCGCGGCTGTCGTCGAGGAGGATGAACAAGGCGGACATGACTTCTGCGTTGGCGTAGATCTTCATCGCTCTCTTGTCTGCTTCTTTCGCTCGTCGGGTCAATCGGATCTATCCTCGTGTTTTGTATTTAGGCTTTGGTCGACACACGGACGCCAACGTCTGCAGCGCAGCGCAGACACTCGTATACGAGACGACATCTGTAAGAAGCCAGAGTTGGAGTTGGCGGCTTGGTGTGTTGTGCGCGCTCTGCAGCCACCCGCACGCACGCGACATACACCACATGTATCGCGAAGGACCACATGTCCGAACGACAATACACGTATCGTTTATCGATCTCCATATCGTTTATCGATTGTATCGATAAGCCCAAGCCCTGCGTCAGGCAAACAGAGCAAGAAGAGACAAATAAGCAAGTGTACACACCTCGTGGTAGTCGCTGTTATTGCCATTGTGCAGCACGTGAGCCGCATCGTCCATTGCGGCTGGCGGCGACACGTGTGCATGAACTGCAGCCGTGACGCGAGCGAGCGCGATGACAGACTCGATCTCAGCGCGTGTCTACACGTGCTGTGTGGCGTCGAGCAGCCGGTGCTTGCGGTGGCGCACCAGCGACGATCACGCCATTGCCAGTGAAGTGTGTGTATTAGCGTGCGGACCAGGTATTTGAGTGTACACGTGTTGAGCTAGAGCAGATGTGTGGCACCGCGCAAGTCCGCTCGCTCGTTGCCGAAGCACTCGCGACTGCGTCGTCGAGCTCGCAGCACCGTCCTATTCGACGTTGCTGCCATTGTCATGACTGTCCCGTGCGTGCGCGCACATGCAATTTGTCGTCGTTTTAGTTGTTGTCGCGAGCGCAAGCGCAACACCAAGTCGTGTGTGTGTGCCCGTCAAATCGCTAGTACATCACCTTCAGCAAAGCCTGCTCCTATGCGCAAACCAGTGAGATACCAGTCCTTACTGCGGCTTACAGTCAGCACGAAGCGATGGCGACATGTATGTGAGGAGACTGACAGACAGACTGACACAACTTGCGTCTCGAATCGCAGCTCGAACTGTGACTCCCAGTCGCGCCAGCAGCGACACCAACACATTTGTCGCATCGAAACGTGCCAGCGTACATGTAGTCGTAGTCAATACCAACGAAGCGGCAAGCAGTAATAATAACATGATTGGGAATCGAATCGACGCAGCGCTCGCAAACAGAACAGATTTGCTAGCGGTCTGTAGCATCAGCCACAACTACAGGAATCAAAGGCGACGCTCCAGCACAGAGCAGATATCCTCTGCGTTGACTAGACTTAGTGTAGTGTGCAACGCGGCAGCGCACCAGAGCTACTACGACAGCCACGAGCAGTAGCACTACCTCCAGCATCAAATATTCGGCTACCACAACGCTCGCGATCTACTCTACTCGGCGTGCATGCCATTGACAAGTGAACGCCTTGCCTTTGAGCGCATGATGCCGCCGCACCAGCAGCATTGATCAGCAGCAGCACTCATTCGTGCAGCAGCTCGATGGCGCCACGAAAGCCACGTCTGTGAGTTCGATCAACAGTCAAACCGGGTGTGCTGGTGTGACGCCCACTTTGCTGTTCGCAATTAAGTGTGAGCGTCGAGCGCTGTCTCGTGATGTCGCTACCTCTTGCCGCGCAAGCCACTCAACCAGTGTTTCTTGCTGCTCGATCACAGTGTTTGTCTCGCTAACGTCGTGGTTGAAGTCGAGAGAGACTCGGATTGGTTTGTGTCAATAGACCCGACTTTAATAAGTACGAAAATTGCTGGTAAAACCGATTTGAGTCACTTTCTGGACAAACAAATGGATTTGAGTCACTTTTTGGAATTTACTCTAAGTACACCTAAATCAATTGTAATATACGTAGTATATATTCGCATTTATGTGAAACGTGTTTCTTAGCAATTGCTTTATATATATCGTTGTGCGGGAAACAAATGCTTAGTTGTTCCTTCTTGTCAAATGAAATATGCTGTTTGGGCCTCAGAACCACCGCGCAAACCCTCAGTAGCACCATGCAGAGCGGTGCTACCGACCTACGCTGCGCTGCAGAGCGGTGCTGCCGAGCTGCATGGCACTGCTTCGGTCCGCGCGAGGTGCTGTCGGCTGAAAGCCAGGAGAGTTCCGAATATGTCCCAAACAACATATACGTATAACGACAATTTGTCCTCGGGACAGTCCCGAAAATATCGCAAATATCGACTCACCTGGTTTTCGCAAACAAATTTCGAAGCATTTCACACAAATTAACAGCCACAAATCTGATCTAAACTGACCAAAAGCGTGTCAGCTAACTGAGCTGTTCCGAACACAGACACACTCACGCAGCCTCAAAAAGCTAGCTTAGTTAAGGACTAGCCGAGCGCCGCCCGCTGCGCGGGCGGTTAGTATGGTTCTGTTGGAGTGTGTGTTTTTGCTGAACCTGTTAGATGCGTTTAGTTGGAGTTGAGCGTGTTTTGAATCAGTCATCATATTTATAGGTATAGCGAGACCGTTTTTCCACATGCAGTTTGTTTTTAGCTCCTTTTTCTTCTTAAATAGTTTTCTGGAGTTTTGTTGTGTTGTTTGTGTCCCTATCCTACGTTTGTTCTTGCCTTATGCAGTCCTAAGTGTTTGTCTGTTTTGTTCCTGTGCCTACTTGTCGTCTTTTGCATCCTATCTTTTTCTTGTGTTTTATGTTCTGTGTCCTACTTGTGTGTTGTCTTCATATGCAGTCTTGTTGAGCTCTTCAGTCGAAGATCTCGCGGTACACGACGTTCTTTGTGTACACACCTTCACCGTCTTCTTTCTCTGGGTCGACAACAACTGTCTTGATGTTGTTGCGCGAGGTCACTCTCGAAAGAGCGACGTAAAGCTGTCCATGGGCAAACACTGGTCGAGGCAAGTATAGTCCCAAGTGGTGCAGCGACTGGCCTTGCGCCTTGTTGATCGTCATCGCAAACGCTGGGATGATCGGGAACTGCTTGCGTCGAACTTGGAATGGGAGCTCTTTCTCTTTGCTGACCGAGATGATCCGTGGGATGAAGACCACGTCGCCTTTGCGCGGTCCAGTCATGATCGTCGCCTTGATGCTGTTGTCTCGCAGCTCTGCAACTCGAAGGCGCGTGCCGTTGCACAAACCCAAGTTGCTGTTCAGGTTGCGCACCATCATGATCGGAGCGCCAATCTTGAGCGTGATCTTGTGCGGCGGGATCCCGGAGAAGTTGAGTGAGTTCAGGGACTCCGTCTCATACAAACCGGCTGTCAACTTGTTCTCGTCTTCATCGTCTTCATCGTCTTCATCGTCTTCTTGCTCCGGCTCTGGCTGTACCGGTTCATTGATCACCAAGTCTCTCGGCAACTTGATGTAGTCGGATCCGAGCTGAGGATCGCGCTCATGTCGACCTTCACCGACTTGAAGCAAGTAGTTGCAGAACGCAGCGATGCCAAAGCTCTCTTCGTCATTCGGAGCCGTGTGTACGCGCATGTTCTCGGTCAGTCGCAACGTCTGGAACTTCGACCAAAGCTCCGATCGCTTCAAGCTTGCGTCGATCGATTCAAACCGACCGCCTGGCTTGACAACTGGCAGGATCTGACGGAAATCGCCAGACAGCACGACAACTTTTCCGCCGAACGCGTCGTTGCTGTCGTGGATATCTTGCAACATCCTGTCAACAGCTTCAAACGCGAACCGGTTCGTCATCGGTGCTTCGTCCCAGATGATCAATTTTGCTCGCTTGAGCAGTCGTGCGATCTTGGACTGCTTCGAAATCTCGCATGTGCTATCCTTGGTCAGTTTGAGCGGGATCTTGGACGTGAAGTGCGCTGTGAGACCGCCCGTGAGCAGAAGTGCTGCGATGCCACTTGAGGCAACAGCCAACGCGATCTTGTTCTCGATGCGCACTGTCGCTAGGATCTGCTCCAGCAAGAACGACTTGCCAGTGCCGCCTGGACCGCCGAGGAAGAACAACTTCTGATCTGGAGCGTTGCTGTTCACTGCGTTGACGACTCGATCGAAGACAAGCTCCTGATCGCGGCTCATCGGGCTATCGACGGTGCGCACGAGAATGCTTTCGAGCAACTCTCTTGGGTACGCGTTATTCTCTTCGTCTTTCAGCTCAGTGCTTGCGAGTTGCTCATGTAACTCGACGCTGAACTGGCTCAGCTGCGGCATGTCGTCGAACTTGGACAGATCTTGACCGTTTGCTTGAAGCAACTTGTCGATGCTGACCACAGTCTTGAGCTGAACGAACTCGTCCTCTGCGTCGAGGTTATGCTGACGCTGGCAGTCCTTGGACAGGTCGTCACGGAATGCCGTCCACAACGCTTCAACGTCACTTGTTTGCGAGTACGCCGGGATCGTTGTAAACAGCACGCGCAGTTGGTACGGCATCTGGAACGTCGCTGCTTCAGACATGCACAGGTGCCACTCGTTGTCATCTTCTAGGAACCCTGCTGCCTTTGCTGCTGCCTTGAACGTCGCGTGCTCGACGCCTTCAATGGTGCGCAAGTCTTCGTACGAAGTTGGTCCCTTGATGTGCCTGAGCAAAAGTCGCAAGTAGAACCATTCTTCCTGATGCGGCGAGCAGTGTACCATGCGTCCGATCGATGCTACGCGTCGTTTGTACCGAATCCATCGTTTGTTCTTCTGGTCCCATCGGTACTTCTTTGGAATGTCTTGATACAACATCGTTCCTGCAAGGTCGGGCTCTTCAGCGCTGATCTGGAAGAACGCGGTAAATCGGCTCCTCTCACATGCTGCGATACGCGCTTGGATGTCACTCGTCGTGTCAAACGTGATCGAGCTCTCACCAGGAAGGTGCACTGGCAAGTACACAACCGAATGCGACTTTGCTTGCGTCGGGAAGTCAAACAGTCGCTGACACGCTTCGACTGGAGAGATGTACCGCTCTTGCAGGTACCGCTCGACTTCGTCGGGGTTGCGCGCGCGCTGGCGGTCTGCGATCGACATCGACGTCTTGTATGCCCCCTTGTACACGTATTTGTAGATGTACTTGACTGCCTTGATCGAAGAGCAGACCTCGATGTTCATGTGGCAGTTGTACTTCTGCGTCAAGTACGGGTTGTACGGAACAACGAACTGGTTGAGCGTCTCGTTGTCCCAGTCCTTGCCGTTGTGCTTCAAACGTCCTGCCGGTCGCTCGCGACGCATGTACACTGGGTAAAGGTCGTTTCCAACGCTCGTCACTGAAGCGAACGACTTCGGAAAGTTCTTGCTGCACTTGCCGTACTTCATGCACGGTGAGTTGGCGTTCGCTGTACCGCACGGGCCGTGCATCATGCACGTGATCACTGTCTCGTACAGCAGCGGGTTCTTGTCTGGATCTGGGAGCTCGGCAGACACCAACTTGTTAATGCGAGCGACCGAACGTGGCTTGTCGTCGTCGTGCAGGATCATCAAAATGTGCGCGTGCGGAAGACCGCGCTTCTGGAACTTGATCACGTAGATGCGCGCGACTTGAACTCCGAGTGCGCCTTCGTCCAAGTCCTTGAGCAGTGCTTGAAGCTTCTGTTGCCACACGCGGCTCACGACGTCTGGGCGGTCCGTTGCAGTCTGTCCTGGCAGGAGATTGTCCGTGATCTCCGGCCACTTCGGGTTGCACGTCATGGTAAGGAACAAATCTGGCTTCCCGAACTCGCGCACGATCGCCATCGAGTCTTGGAACTGCTGCTACATGTACCGAGGACTTCCTGTGAAGCTCGCAGGAAGAATGACGCGCTTGCCGATGTTCTGCGCGACTGCAGACGCTTCGACCTCGATGCGCTGTTCTCCGAGCTCTGGGATGTTGTATACGTTCACGTTCTTGTTCATCAACGCGTCACGGACTCCGGAGAACGTCTCGCGCCGGTACTTCTTCTGCAAGTCGTCGCTCTGGATGTACCGAAGCCGTTCTTGCTCGCACTTGGCTCACTGATCGACGACGTACTGCTGGAAGAGCCGACAACCGCGGTGGAGTAAACCTGGATCGTCGTGACGCTCATGCAGTCGGTACGCAACAAACTCGCGAAGAGACATCGCTGTCTTGCCTCGAACCGTCATGCCTTCGACGTACAGAGTCGTGTACGTCCAACCGAGCTCGCCGTACGGGAACAGGAGTGGGTACTGCAACGGATCGTACTCTTGGTGCGTCTCCCAAAGTCGAAACAGTCTCACATTGCTGCGTGTACAAAGAAGAAGATCGCGGTGTTGTGCACCGTTGCCGTCCTCGACCATCACTGCTGCAACCTCGGACGCGGTCGGAACGTTGTGCGTACGCGGATCGTCGGTTGGTAGCGCGTGCAACCGAAGCTGCATGTTGATGTCGGGGATCTGGATTGCTTCTTCATCGTCTTCGCCCTTTTCTTCTTCGTCTCGCTCAAGTTGCCGTTGAGCAAGTGCTCGCTCGCGAGCAGCAAGTCGTTCTTGTCGGATGATCTGTCCGGCGTTCAAGAACTTGCGCGCAAACGGGTTGTGGTCTTCCATCACGCTCTCGATCGTTGTCAACGTTGCTGGATCAAGTCCGTCAGCCATTCGCATGCGGTGTTGCACACGAACGTCCATGTCTGGATCGGCGATGTAGATCTGAGCAAAGACCGGCTTTTTTCCTGGTGGAGGAAGCAAAGATCCCAAAAGGTGACACAGAGCGCCTTGAACACGGAACGTGTAGATGCCGTTCGTGCCTGCGACGTCTTCGTCGACGCTCAACCTCTTTGTTTCGGATGCCCCGAGCGACGTGAACGCGAAGACGTTGTTGTACACGCGGATGTTGTTCTTGAACTCGCGCATGTCGAACAGTCGACGAAGAGCAGCTGGAGGTTGGCGAAATGGCGGCAAGTGAACCCTTCCACTGAGGTAGCACTTGTTCGCTGTCTCGCCTTCGAGCTTCCACGCGTTGCACGTCGGACAGACGTCCCGCTTCATTCTGGCGACGTGTCGTCCGTCCACAACGTTCGCGCTAGTCACCAAGTCTGGTGAGAGGTCGCTGTGGTGCGCAAGCGCCTTTCCGTGCTGACTGGTCCGGCTTCTGAAATGAATGCGCTGGAGGTTGGCTTCGCGCCCGTCGTCGTTCGTCGTCGCTGCACGCCGATCTGCATGCTGCTGGCTGTTACGTTCGCGATACGCAATTAGGTCGCCTTCATCCATCCCTTCGCGGTGCTCTTGCTCGCGTTGTCGTTGAGAAGCGCGAACAGTCTCGCGTTCGGCTTCCGTCATCCCGTCGCGGCGACCTTGTTCGCGTAGTCTTTGTGAAGCACGAATGTTCTCACGTTCGGCCTCTGTCATCCCATCGCGGCGATCTTGCTCACGCTCGCGCTGAATAACGCGAACGTTGTCGCGGTCGGTCGCCGACATTGCACTGCGCCGCACTTGCTCAATGGATCTTTGAGAAGCGCGATGTGAAGCGCGCTCTTCCTCTGCCATCCCATCACGCCTAGCTTGCTCACGCTCTCTGTTGATCTCGCGATCGATCTCGCGCTCCAAAGACGACTGCCGTGCCCGTCGCTCACGCTGCTGTCGTCTCCCGTCTTCTCGAACTTGTTCGATGTCGCGTTTGCGCTCTCGAGCACGCGATGCGGCTTTGCGCAGACGATCTGCCTCACGTCTGGCGATCACAGACCGGTCTGCCGCTTCTTGCGCCGCGTCTCGCACTTCTGGAACAGTAACCGTGCTGACGTCTTGGTCACGTCCGTTGCCGAGTTGTTCTCTCGGCTCTTGAACAGCGACATGCAGAGCTGTATTCAAACATGTTTGTTTTGATTGGGTTAGTTAGTTTTTTTACACACCAAAACTAATTAGTTGGACATTAATCGCACCTTGTTGCTCTGTCATTCGCTTCAAAAATCGTGATCTTGCGAATCGTAGCGCCTGCAGTCGCTTTTTCCGGGCGGCCGGAGTTTCGTCAGGAGGCTCTCGATACGCATCTTCGACCTCTTGGAGGGTCTCGAACTTTTTCGTTTAGGTGGCATGACTAACAAACGGAAAACAGATACATTGACAGCAAAAATAGACACAAAGTACGCGTTAGACCATCAATTATGATGAAATCTAAGTGCGGAAGCGAATATTTAGACTCATAATTACACAAAATATCGAAATATGGAGTGTGCATACAAATTAAACAAAATTCTAAGCACTCAAAATCATGCCACAGTGTGTTTGTGTGCGTTGTTAGTCCAAACGTACCTTGAAAACGTACCTTTAAGGGTCTTGCGGTCTAAAATTGAGAAATTGATAGTTAAATACACTTGCATGCACACTTGCGTGCGCGCACAGGCATACAAGCTATCAATAACCCACAATTAGACCGTGAGTCTTGAATTTATAGTTTTGGCTAACATGCAACATGCAAGCTAATAGGGCCACCCCCTATACTCCACGGTTGGCGTTCGTCTTATCAATCAAGCGATCACTTTCCGACCGACTCTGGTACACTGTACCGTCGACATCGGCCGTACTCATTGCCAGAGGGCTCGTCGCAAATTCCGACTACAGGCGCCGTGCTAGTATAGTGTTGGACGGCGGCGGGTGTCGGCTGCAACTTTTTTATCCGTATTTTGTAGACTGAGATAACACTCTGTACGGATAAAAGTGAGAAATGTCCGTACAAAATGCGTTACTCAGATACGGAAGGTAACGGCTCCTGCTGTGCTGCTGTCAAGGGTGTACTCTGGCACTCTGGGCAGCAATGTGTCTGCCTCGCGCTGTGTGGGCGTGGCGTGCTGGCGTTCCATTACAGCAGACACATGCTCCCATGCAAAATGTTCCCACTCTCTTTGCATGGCTCATACAAATCCCTTAAGGCCCACAACAATCGCCTCGGCGCCCTGGTGGTACCAGTTATCCGCACCAGGAGGAACTCCCGAAACCATTATAATACGCCTTAGCAACATATACGCACATGCACACATGCAGAATACATGTATGCATACACACAAACGCACTGCGGCAGACGCACACACATGCACGTGCAGTCGCGACGCGCACCCGTGCTCGCTCTCGCTTCCACTCGATCGACGCTCGTTTGCATTGTGAGCGTGTTTGAAAAGCGAGCGCGTGAATGCGTGTGTGTCCCGAAAACATAAAAATGTGTCGCACGGAACGTTCCCGATGTTTCCAGAAAACACACTATCTATTCTGACAATTTGTCATCGGGACAGTCCCGAAAATATCGCAAAAATCGACTCACCTGGTTTTTGCAAACAAATTTCGAAGCATTTCACACAAATTAACAGCCACAAATCTGATCTAAACTGACCAAAAGCGTGTCAGCTAACTGAGCTGTTCCGAACACAGACACACTCACGCAGCCTCAAAAAGCTAGCTTAGTTAAGGACTAGCCGAGCGCCGCCCGCTGCGCGGGCGGGAAAATAATGTTTGGTTGGAGTTATTTGTTAAGTGCTAATTGGAGTTGACGCCTCAGCACCACCGCGCAAACCCTCAGTCGCACCATGCAGAGCGGTGCTGCCGACCTACGCTGCGCTGCGGTGGCGAGCCCCGAGCTGCATGGCACTGGTTGTTTAGTGTCAAATAGGTGTCTGGGTCAGGTGTCAAGTGTACAAATTTAATACCGTTGTGCTGCTTTTGTCTTGTCTGATTTATTTAGTATTTTTGTTTTATCTTCAATGAATATTGTATGATCGCTTTAAGTTTTTAACATTTGTCCCAAGCGACAAATAATTGATACTGGATCTATCAAAACCTATTTTTTGACACAATCACTTCCTCCTTCTCGAAAAAATAGATAAAGTATCTATTATAACCTAAATTTTGATCCAGTTTTTGAATACAAATCTTCATATCGACGTTACAAATCGCGTTGATACCAAATTCGAACGAGCATCAAAAGTATCAAAAGTATCGCTCTGAAAGCTGATCCCCTGGCGAAACCGATTTGTAAACTTACACGTTTTGACTTGACTTGTCGAGTTTCAAAGGTAGTGTTTTTCGCTCGAAGAGAAGTGTAATCGCAGTGTAGAATTCTGATAGTGATGAACATGAGGTAACACTGTGATAGTGAAGAACAAGAGGTGCTCGCGTTTAAACTTGACTATTGCATGTGAGTGCTCAGAAGTATTGTTCTCGACAGTGAAAAAACGCTACAGCTCTGTCTTGGGACTGCTTGTGCGTGCCGTCATGGCAGCGTACGCGCCGCCAGGCACGCGCACCAGCTCATCGTGCGAGCCGCGCTCGACCACACGACCGTGCGCGACGACGGCGATCGACTCGGCGCGCTCGAGCTCGTCGCGCTGCGTCGTGACCGAGACGATCGTGCACCTGCGCTCGGCTTCGTACTGCCGCAGCGTCTCGAGCACGACGGCGCGACTCTCGGCGTCGAGCGCGCTCGTGGCGTTGTCGAGGAGCAGCACGCGCGGGTCCAGCAGCAGAGCGCGCGCGAGGGCGAGGCGCTGCGTCTGCCCGCGCGCGAGCTTGTCCGTGTCCACGACCGTGTCGTACGCGTCCGGGAGCGCCGCGATGAAGTCGTGCGCGTTGACTGCGCGGCAGACGCGCGTCACGTCGGCGAGCGTCGCGCGCGGACACCCGAGGCGGACGTTCTCGAGAACCGAGAGACGGAAGAGCGCCGGGTCCTGCGCCACGAGCGCCACGCGCGACCGGAGCCAGCGCACGTCGAGGCGCTCGATCGGCACGCCACTCACCAAGATGCTCCCGCCGGTCGCGTCGTACAGCCGCAGCAAGAGCTGGAGCAACGTCGACTTGCCGCTCGCGCTCCCGCCCACGAGCACCGTCGTCTTGCCGCCGTGCGCGCTCAGCGTCATGGCGCGTAGCACCGGCGCGTGGCGCTGTAGCGGGTACGCAAAGTCTGCGCTCGCGACGTCGATGCCGCCAGTAAAGCGGTCGTGGAGCGTCTCGCCGGACGCAGCGTCGTTCGCAGCAGGCGCCATGAGCGCAAATACGCGCTCGGCAGCGGCGCGCGCGACCTTTTCGTCGCCGATGAACGTCGCCGTCTCGTCGACGCAGAGCGCCGCGACGTTCATGAGGTTCATCGTGCGGTAGAAGAGCGCGAACGTCGTGGCGCCACGCCGGATCAAGTGCGCGCTCGCGTAGTGCAGCGCCGCGTAGCCGAGCCACTTGACGAACTGGCCGACCCCGAGCGCGAGGCCGGTCGAGTAGCCCGTCGCGATCGCCACGCGCGTCGGTAGCTCGAGCGCCTCGCGGTACGCGCGTAGGACCGTCTCCTGGAGGTCGTGCTCTGCAATTGTCTCGACGTTGTGCACGATCTCATTCGCGATGCGGCCGGCGGTGGCGAGCGACCGGTCGCCTGCTTCGTTCGCGTACCACGCCGTGCGCTGGTCGAGCACGATCGTCGCGATGAGCAGCGGCACGACGCCGAGGAACACGAGCGTGGCTTGCCAGCTCCCGACGACGAACGCCAGCACGGTCGCCACGATGATCACGACGATGTTCTGGACCTTGCGGCCCTGGATCTCGCCGGCGATGATCTTGACGGCCGCAGTGTCGCTCGCGAGCATCGCCGAGAGCGCGCCGGCCGCGTGCTCCGGCGCGTCGAACCACGCCATGTCTTGCGCGAGCATCGACGCGAACGTGAGCGAGCGCATGCGGTTCGTGAGGTTGCGGCCGAGGAGGCGGAAGTTGAGGCTCTGGAGAAAGTAGCTCGCGCCGAGGACCGCGCCGGCGCCGATGAACAGCAGCACGTACGTGTTGGCGAGCGCGCGCATGCCCACGTAGTCGCGCGCAGCCTCGACCGCGTACATGTCGCTCACGATGTTGGCGCGCAGGATCGCCGCGAGCGGGTTCACGACGCCGTTCACGACTGACGCGCTCATTGCGATCACGACGTAGCGCCTGTCGACCGCCATGAGCGCAAAGATCTTGGCCACGACACTGCGCGCGTCGCGAGCGCTTGCTGCTGCTGATGATGACGTGGTAGCCGTTGACGCCTCGGACGCGAGCGACTTTGCCGCTGGCTTCATGAACGGCGACGGCGGCGCGCCACTACTGGGCTCTGCGAGCATCCCGACGGTCGATCGCCCCGCTTCGAGCCACGCCATGTCGCTCGCTCGCGTGCTCGCGATCGAGTCCTTGACGAAGAAGAACGATGTCGACTCGGCGTCAACGCGTCTCGCGTCCAGAGCGACGCGCGTATCAACAAACGCCGATGCGTCGCGACATTCGCCATGCCGATGCACAGTCGGACGCACACCCTCGTCGTCGATGTGCGACGGTCGCATCAGGATCGACGGCGCGCCTGGGAGCTCGTGCTGCTCGTGTCCGCGTGTTCGCTGCTTTGCACGAAAGCGTGCAGTGCTCTGCCGGTGCATCTCCGTCAAGCGCGTCTGCTCGCGCTCCTTGTCGTCGTCACTGCCGCCAAAGAGCGCGCAGTAGCGACTGCGTGGGTCCTGCGACAGCGTCGCATACGTCCCTTGCTCGGCGACTTTGCCGTCTTCGACGATAAACACAACGTCGGCGGCTGCAAGCGTCACGAGGCGATGGGCGATCACGATCGTTGTGATGCGCGCCGAGAGGACGAGGTCGTCAAACGCACGCTGCACTGCATCGTCGCTCTCTGCGTCGAGCGCGACGGTTGCTTCGTCAAGCAGCAGCATTGCCGGGTTCTTCACGAGAGCCCGCGCAATTGCGAGGCGCTGGCGCTGACCGCGCGCAAGCAGTGACCCGTTCGCGCCGATCTGCGTGTTGTAGCCGTCAGGGAGCGCCAAGATGAAGTCGTGCGCGTGCGCTCGCTGCGCGGCGTCGATCACTTGCGCGTCAGTCGCCGCGGCGTAGCCGTACCGGATGTTCTCCATGACGGTCGTCGCAAAGAGCACGGGCTCTTGGCGCACGACACCAAACTGCTTGCGGAGCCAGCGCACGCTGAGGTCGCGCACATCGACGTTGTCGAGCGTAATGTGCCCAAACGCAGGGTCGTACAGCCGCTCCATGAGCCGAATGATAGTGCTCTTGCCACTCCCGCTTGGCCCCACGAGCGCCACGCGCTGACCTGCTGCGATCGTGAACGAGCACGACTTGAGCACGAGCTCGCGCGCTCGCGTCGGGTACGCAAACACAACGTCTTTGAACGTGATGCAGCCGTGCACAATGTCCAACTCGCGGCCGCCAGTGGCGCGACAGTCGATCTGCGCACGCTGGCGCTCGAGCTGGACGACTGCAGCAGCGGCGGCTCTTGCACTCGCGAGCGCTTCGAGCGCTGGCGCCGCAGAGCCGATTGCTAGGAGCCCAGCGATCTCGACCATGATTGCAGGCAGCGCGCGCTTCATGGTCGGGACCACCGAGTCTTGGCGCGCCACGAGCTGAGCGCCGAGCCAGAGACCGTACCCAAAGAGCACGAACGACACGAACTGGATGCACGCGACCGCAGTGGCAATGACTTTCGAGAGCTTCCGGTACGGCGCGTCGCCTGCGTGGAGGTACGCCGTAAAACGCGCAGTCATGCTCGGCTGCGCGTTGAACGCGAGGACAGTGCTCGGCGCCGACAGCGCCTCCTCTGCGACGGCGCCAGCGCGCGCGTACTCGTCGGCTTCGAGGTTCGTGGACTTGCTGATGTGCGTCACAAAGACGTAGATCGCGAGGAGGAAGAGCGGGAACGTCGCTGCGATGCCAAGACCGACGTTCCAGCCCCGCTGGATGCCCACGGCGACTGCGAGCACAACCTGCGTCGTGTGCTTGGCAAACTGCCCGAGCTTGCGGCCAAGACCGTCTTGGACAACGACCATGTTGCCGCCAATGTCGGCCGAGAGACTGAACGGATTCGACGTGTCAAAGTACGCCATGTCCTGGTACACGAGCGCCTCGAGCACGGCTTCGCGCATCACGCGCGTCTGGCGCGCAGCCGAGTGCGTGAGGAGCGCGACAGTCAAGAACTCGGCGACGAGCACCCAGACGCCAATGCCGACGAGCGCGAGCGCGCAGTTTGTGATCCCAGCCATGTCGACGCCGTTTGTGTGCGGAAACTGACTGTTGTTGAGCGCCGTCACGGCATTTGCTGCATCGAGCGAGCGCAGGCACAGACAGACACAAGTGGCGTGAGTCCACGCAACGGGTCTCGAGCGTCTGAGTGAGCGCCAAGGCGGGAGACCGTACCAAAGACAATGTTGATCGACGGCAGACTCGCGCCTGAGGTGATCGCAGCGAGCACACCGCCGGTCATGAGCCAGTAGTCGGTCCGATCAGCGTGCGCAAAGAGTGCCCACGTCTCGGACGACACGCCACTCGCGGCAGTCGACGCGTCCACAGTCTGCATCGCGCTCTTGGAGCTCTGCAGCAAGTGCGTCTGCAATGGCGCTCCGTTCGCACTGCGGCGCGCGCTCTGTTTGCTGTTCGACGTGAAGTACGCCGGTTCGGCGCGGCGCCGGCGCATGCGCGTCGCGTGCGTCGCGAAGCGGTCGATGCCGCCGTTGTGCGCCGCTGTGACGGTCATACGTTGGCTCTCCATGCTTACGAACGCAGCAGCCGAGCGACTGGAGGAGTGCGTCGATGTATGAGAGGAAACAGAGAGACGCGAGCACGAGCACCGATGCTATTGCGCTTGGTGATCACGTCGATTGAGCCTGAGGCTGCTTTGGTCGAGTGAACAACTGACGAGAGTGCGGATGGTGATGAAGACAAGTAGGAGACGCGGAGCTGTTGACATGACCTTGCGATGCTCGCAAGCACGCGATATCTATCCATTCGAGTGCGATCGCAGGAGCTCTGGAACCAGCTGGCGGGTGCCTGCGCAAGCCACTTTGCTTGGAGACTTGACTCGCTGCTCGAATGGCTCGATGAGCTGAGCGGTGCGTGCGGCGTGGAGCTCAACGATCCTCGCGCACGAGCAACAGGACGCACTGGCACATGGTTTGGCCGCAGCAGCTCAGTCAGACAACGTAGGCGTTGGGCGTCGGGGGTCGGCATCCGGAGCGATCGGAGACACGCGCTGAGTCCATGTGGCGGGCACGCGCGCGCGCTTTTTGATCAGCAGCAGCAGCAGCAGCCGTTCGTTCGCTCGCTCTGGTGCCGCACCGCACTGGCGCTCACGCGGTGCTGCTGTCGCTCGCGCTCGCAACGACATCCACAATGGAGCACACACTCGTCTGTCCTTCGGTCCAACGCACACGCACATGCGCGAACAGTGTGAGCGGTCGTGTGCAGCGCAGTTGACATGCCCTCTCTTTAGTGATGCCATCTCGTAGTGCTCTTGAGTGGCGTGATCGCAAAAGCGTCTTGCTCTCTGACTCGTCCGTCGATCGCGGCGACATCAGTCAGCTCTTGATGTCAGCTCGTGCTGAGCCCTCGAAGTGGCTAGACGACGCCAATCTCACGTGCCACAACTTCTTGCGTCGCCATCGACTCGCACATGTGTCTGTTGTGGAGCTGGTTGCGATGCAGACATTCGAGACAGCAGTGAGCGAGTCACTGCGAGGTCATACGAGCGATCGATTCATCGATCGAGTCTTGTGAGATGCGTGTCGCGTGAACAAAGCGATGCTCTCAGGTCAGCGCTAGAGCACGAAGGTGGGCGTGTTGACTTCCCGTTATGAGCACCAAAGCCAGCGCAGCGTGCGTGAATGCCCTTCCTCACGACCACTCTCCTCAAACCGATCCACGAAGAGCAGCAACATGAGCACGGATCGACGTTCTGACCTCGATGAAACAACGCCGTTGTCGTGAGTGCTTCGATGTCAAGCAATTGTAGCAACTTGATCATGCACTTCATCGACTGGCGATCATTGTCGAACTTATGGCCATACATCGTTGCGTGTAAACTTGCTCCGAGTCGCTCTCTCTCTCGCGCGGCTATACATACTCTCCACTCGTCGGTAAGAGCACGAGACCGAACAGACTACATGTTGTCGCGCTTGGATGGATCGACTCAGCGTGCGTTCGTGAAGATCGGAGTGCATGGACTTGTGAGGGTTTGAGACTCCAGTTGCACGTGGCGACGATACAGAGAAGTGTGTGTGCATCGTTGGGCTGTCACTGATGCTACCTTCCTCTGCCCTCGATCCTTGCCAACGCCACGCAAGCCTACATAAGCTCTCAGCTTCGACTTTGGCACTAGGAGATCGCAAACCGATCGTAAACTTAGTGACACGAACAAAGTGGCTCTGGCAAGTCTCCTCGCTGCGTTGGAGACATTGGCACACACAATCAGACGGAGTAGCAGCCTCATGCAGGCTCGCTCGTATGCACGTGTGCGCGCTTGACGTCGCTGTCGGCATCGAAGACGTCTACGAGTTCGCGCCTCGCGAGTGCTAACACACTGTCGTCGTCGGCAGCGATGAACGCTGTAGCTCCCGGCGACAACATACCACACAGCAGCTCAGCGCCTCCGCGCACGGCAACACTTCGCATCCAGCGCAGCTACTTCCGCGCCTACTGGTTCTCGTTCGCCGTTTTGCACGCCGCGTCGATCGCTGTGTTTGCCAGCTCACTCATTTCAATCGTTACACTCACTACTCAATGAACTCAGTTAGACCACACGTCCTGGAAGAAGCGTACTAGCTTGTTCGTCTTCTTCGCACCGACGAAGACGCACGCTTCTCGGTTCCTAGTCAGCGCTTGCTTGGTCCAGTTAGCCGATCCGATCAGAGAGGTCAGCTTGTCGACGATGACGACTTTGCTGTGCGTGAGGTCCTTCGAGTCCTTCACTTGTACATCGATGCCGTGCTTCCTGAGTGCAGCGATCGTCTTCGGCGGAGTCGCGCTTCCGTCGACGATGACTAGGACGCGGACCCGGCGCGACCTGGCCTTGATCAAAGCCGATATCAATAGTTCATAGCGAAAGGAAAACATGCACACATGTAGAGTCCATCGTGCCGACCCGATGAACGCGAGGATCTTCCGCAGAGATGCGCCTTTGTCCTTGAACAGCACGACGCCGGCGAACCTTGGCCTGGTCGCCATCCAGCGCGCTGCTACTGCCGCGCGAATGGTAGTCTTGCTCGCGTCGTGCGTCTCGCGCACACGCTCAACGATCCGCGCGACTGGTTCTGCTTCGGCGCCGCAGTTACCATCCGCCCACGCAGCGATCATCGCAAGCGCGTCCGCACTCAGAGCGGTCGGGCGGCCGCGAGCACGAGCGCGTGCTGGCGCTGGTTGTGTGCGTGTCTTGAGTCTTTGTTCTTTAGGTGTTGTTCTTTTGGGTGCGAGCGGCTTGGGAGCGAGTTGTGGCGGACGGACAATGTCTCGCGCTGGAGCGAGCAAAGGCTGGTGCGTCGGAATGAGTAGCTGGTGCAGCTGCAGCTGGAGCTGCTGCAGTGCGGCCATGGCCGCGGCGAGCTGTTGCTGTACTGCCATGGTTGCAGCGAGCTGCTGCTGCTGCTGTATCTCAACGAGCTGGTCTTGCTGCTGGTCGGCTGAGAGCTGCTGAGGTTGCTGCTGCTGGTTGCTTGTCGCGACGACCTGCTGCTGCTGTAGGTCGAGCTGGCCGCGGTGCTCCTGGTACTGTGGTCCCATCGCTGCTGCGAGCTTCTGCTGTTGCAGCTGCAGCTTGAGCATGTTGTGCAGCTGCTGTTGCTTGGTTGCAGCAAGCTGCTGCTGCATCAGCTGGCAGTGCAGAGCGTGGTGGAGCTGGTGAAGACGAGAAAGAGGTGCGGAGTTGTAGACACGACCTCGCGAGGTCTCGATCAACGGAGAGTTGATGGGGTGGATGATGAAGATCTAAGAGCTGTCATTTCGTCAACAGTGGCAACCAACAGTCGTTGTTCACGTGGGTGGTGGGTGGTGCTAGCTACTGCTGCTTGTTGTTTGGTGTCACGAGTGACGACGAATGGACGGCACACGAGCGCGCCACCGAGAGACGACAAGCAAGCAAGTAGCGAGCGCTGCCGATACGGATGAACGGGTGGCTCATGCGTGCGTTTGTGCATGCGTGCATGTGTGTGTGCGCGCAAACAGACCAGATAACAGCAATGCGAACTCGACTACGCGCGGTGCGCCGGGGACTGCGAGAGCTCAGCAAACTCCTGGGTCGCATCCTCCTGTTGCTGCTGGCGCTTGCGACGCATCGCGACGGCAAACACAGTCCCAGCGACCGCCGCGACCGCAGCGACGCAGCCGGCGACCATACCGACGCTGTTGGAGGCAGCAGCTCCGGCGGCGCCGCTGACCGCGAGCGAGGTCTTGGTCGTGGTGGTCGCTGGGCCGTTCCAGACGCAACCCCACGCGCCAGTCTTGATCTTCTTGCACGTCGCGTCGATGTGCGCGACGCAGAACTCGGTCTTGTTGTTCTTGCCGCTCGGGAGGTAGTCGTAGCAGTCGTCGACTGCGTGGTCGACGATCTTGGGACACTTGGTGCCTGTGGGAGCCGCGCCAGTGCCGCTGCAAGCACACAAACGTGCGACGAGATAAAAGTAGGAGTACAGAGCGGCGTGCAGTGCTGTCCGTCCGGGTCGTACTGCCAGCCCTGGGACGCCAACTACTACCAGTGCATCCAGACGCCGCCGCGGTGTCCGCAGCAGCTCACGAACGTCGACTTTTACGGCAACGACATCGGCGGCGTCGTGCGCAATCTCTCGCCTGCCGGCTGCTGCGCCAAGTGCGCCGACACGCCTGGGTGCAAGGCGTACACATTCGTGAACGAGGACACGCCGGCATGCTACCTCAAGAGCAGCACGAGCGGCAAGCGCACTCTCGCAGGCGCAGTCTCGGGCGTCGTTGGGTAGAGCTGTAGTGGACACTTGTGCACGTGCGTGCACGTACTAGTGCTACGTCGTACTAGTATTACGTGTGCGTGCAAGAGCGTCCTGCTCATAGACTTAGATACGCAGAATGGAATGAACGTTGTCACCTGTGAGAGATGCTTGGAGCCGACACTGTCCACTTGCGCAACCGACACTCGGACTTTTTGTTCATCGCGCATTGATCGAGCTGTCCATGTGCCTTGCCTTGCGTCTTTGACATCGGCTCCATGCGCACAGGAATGAATGAATGAGTGAACGAATGAATGAATACACATACGTCGAGTAGGACTTTCATGCGACCGGATTGACGATCTAGTGTGTAGTATGCAGCCAAAGTCGTATCGGTAGTCGTGTCGCCAACGTCGTCGTCCTTGGTGTAGTCGCCGCCGTCGTCTTAGTTGCCGTCTTAGTCGTCGTTCTCGTACTAGAAGCAGTCGCCGTAGTCGAACCACACACTACAACACAACAGAAGATCATGAAGTGACCGTCGTCCATCCACGTTTATGGTGTGGATCCACGTTTATAGAGTTAAGTAGTCAAAAATAGAAACGCGTACTTCTAGCGGGCGTGGCTGTACTCGGTCACTTTGTTTCAGAATGCACCGAATACTGCGACATCCGCTAAAAGTCCACTGTTTTTGTCTAAATACGGCACAAAGTTGTGCATGGACCTTCGCACGAATACAGTAGTACACAAGATCGATATTTTGCCTTGGTACCAAATGCAAAAAGAGATCGATTGTACGACTTTGGTTTTTGTAAAGGAGCAAAGCAAAGCATCTCTCGTTCGTACAAACCGAGAAAGCAAACAAACAAACCAAGTTTCGTACAAACCATTTACCTGCTCGCTCGTCCATAAATCCAGTCCACTTTTGCGTGCAACTGAAAACAGCATGCAACCAAAAACACTCACATTCCAAGTCAAAGCGTGCATTTTTTAAACGTGCACCAAACGGCATACAAATACAAGCCAATGTGGTTGCAAAGTGGTTTTTGAAGTGTTCTTTACGATCGAACTGTGAACGGAGCGGCTTAACATCAACAAGCAGTGAACGCAAGTGCGTAGCGGCACCCCTACATGCCTGTCTAGTTGCTCTACCCAGACGTTCTTTGCTCACTACAGCACCAGCACCATCATCATCACCAGCAGCAATGGTTTCAAACAACTCGTTGCTTCCATGCACTACATACACTGCATTCATGTGCCCAACACGACACGATATGGTGCAATTAGTAGTACCTCTCGTGTTGAAGTGAAACTGCTGAAGAATAGCGTGAACTCGAGAACTCGAGAACTCGAGAACTCGAGAGCACTGGCAAGGCAAAATCACTGACAAGCCAACAAAGTAGCAAACCAAGTCAGGCAGAGACGTCGACGGGATTAGATCAGATCACATTGCTTTGGATCGCACGGCATCGCATACGAGCTCCGCCCAGCACACGCTCAAGTGACGGAGGCTCAAGTCATGGACTGCTGCTTTTGTGCTCTATGGTCGTCATCGCACCGCTTGCTCATAGCCATAGTCACAGAATCAAGGCTCAAGGGCCAAGCATTTAAGCACCAATGACCAACACTAAGAACCAAACACCAAGGTCCGAGTACAAGCCAACACATATGTGCCATCGTCGAGGACAGCTATCGAATAGACAGAATGGGCTGTGAGACTGAGAGCTGAAACGTGCTGTCGCGATGCAACAGCATCATCAGTACAGCGCAGATGCGTACGAGCACTCCTTGATCATGTGTACGAGCACTACTCGATCATACAAGAGAGTTATGACACCGGTTACCACGCTCTACGTCTCGACGAGTCGCCGAGAAGCGACAACGCCGGTCTGACGAGCCGCACAAATTCGAGTCGTGGTTGGTCGAGAGGGACCGATCGGGTCTTCAGGCGGTGCTTGCGCTGCGGAGAGAGCGCTAGAGGAAGACATCAAGACGCATCGACTGGGCCGACCGCGCGCGATGGTCGGCTGCGCCAAGCTTGTGCTGCTTTCAATCGGGCTCGTGACGTCCAGCGCACATCAGTTGCTGCTCACTGCCCATGCAGAAGAGCTCTGCTCGATTCCGCCGAGCAGCTACCTGCCCGCCAAGTACCTGTACCCTCAGCTGTCCCCTGCGCTCGCAGAGCTCGGGAAGTACCCAATTGCCGCGTGGTACACTGACCACGACGCCAGCTACAGCTCGACCGCGTACAAAATTGTCCAGAGCTGCAAGAGCACAGCCACGCGGCTCAATGTCGTCGTCTACGGCCTCCCGAACAAGCGGTGCGCGGACCCTCAAGGCGCATCGCCGGTGAGTGCAAACAGCACAGCAGTGACGAATAGCACGCAGTACGCTGCGTTCCTCCAAGACTTTGCACGCGCCATTGGAAAGCGCAAGATCACGTACGTGCTCGAGCCCGGTGCAGTCACTGCGCTCGCGAGAGACAACGCGAGCTGCGCCGAGCAAGCTGGGTACCGCGAAAACCTTCAGACCGCAGTCCGAGTACTGTCTGCAAACGCCAAAGCCGACGTGTACCTGGACGTGGGCTACTGGACACTGACGACATCTACGGGCACCGCGCGCGTCGTCGACATCATCAAGAGCCTCGCGAGCTCGGGTCGTGTTCGAGGCATTGCCTTGAACACGGCCAACTACCGCCCAGTCGCTGAGCTATCCGAGCTCTGCGCCGCGTTTGTCGCTGCGATCGGATCAAGCGCCTACCACTGCGTCCTCGACACGTCGCGGAACTACGTCGCACCTACGAGCAACGAGTGGTGCAACCCGCAAGGCGCAGGCATCGGGCAACCACCAACTTCAAACACGGGTGATGCCAACATCGACCACTTCTTGTGGCTCAAGCCGCCGGGTGAGAGCGACGGACGATGCGACGGGAGTAGCCACTCAGACGAAGCTGTGCACGGACCGGAGGCTGGTGCGTTCTTCGAGCAGGGCTTTGCATCGCTCTGGAACCACGGATACTTTGTCGACCGACGCAATGCCTCCAAGATCATCGCAGCGAGTACGAGGAGTGTCTCGGCTGCACCAGCAGCGACGAGCACGTCGTCGTTCCCAACACCTCCGTCAGTATCATCACCATCATCACTATTAGCAGCAGCAGCAGCAGCAGCAGCAGCAGCACCGTGTGCGACGCCCGAGTGGGGTAGTTGTGGCAGTCGTCAAGACGGACCGCGTTGCTGTCCTGCTGGGTTCTACTGCCAGCCCTGGAGCAGCAGCTTCTACCAGTGCATGCAGGCACCGCCCGCGTGTCTCGAGCAGCTCACAGACGTCGACTTTACGGGTGCGAACCTAGAGCTGATCAAGGATAGCTCGCCGACCGAGTGCTGCATGCGGTGTGCAGCAACACCAGCGTGCAAAGGCTACACGTTCGTGAACGAAGACAGCGCGACGTGCTACCTCAAGAGCCACCTTGGTAACACGCGTCAAGCGCCTGGTGCAGCCTCAAGCACGCGCGCGTGAGAAGCGATGGCTAGTAGTGAGCGCATTGGTCCAATGCGATGTGCGTTCAATACTGCAAGGAACGCTCTTGGTCGTGTCCTCGGTCGCGTGGCCGTGTGCCCTTCAGGTCCTATCGCTCGAGTCCCTCTTCTGCGTTGTCTTGAACAAGCGCACTTGTCCGCGAACGTACGCACTTCGCGAGAGCGTGCACGTGTATCCATTGCATCAACCTCGTTCGAGTCGTTTCACAAGCGATGCGACTACTCACACGTCGATTTTCGACTACTCGCACGTCCGTGGTGCTTGATCAACGACGTGTCTGCTGCTGCTTCACGCACTCTCCATCCAGACAAAAGAGCGAGCGAGCGAGCAAGAGAACGATGCGCCGGAGCGTGCTGTCTGTCGCAGCGCTCGCGCTCGTAGCAAGCACTGGCGCAGCGATCGCTGCAAGCGACTTGTGTGCGCTCCCACCAGCGACGTACAGCCGCGCAAAGGTCACGCATCCGCAGCTCGCAACTGCGCTCACGGCGCTCGAGCAGTTCCCAATCGCGACGTGGTACTCGGACCAGAACGTCGAGTATGAAGCAGCTGCGCGCGAGCTCGTCACAGCGTGTGCACCGAGTGCGCGGCTGAGCATTGTCGTGCAAGGAATTCCGAGTCAAGGCTGCACTGCCTCTGGCTCGTCGACATCGTCGCCCACGAGCACGCTCAAGTCGACGAAGGACTATGAAGAGTTCATCGCGACGCTCGTCGACATTGTAGACGTGCGCGGATGTCACCATGTGAAGCGTGCACAATTCAATCGATGGATCAGATGGAGACTGCCTGCGCCGTCCCCTTGACACGTTTGACACCGACCGCCATGACGATGATCATGGTCACGACCACATGTCGATTGCAACAAGGCTCGCAAGTGACAAGACCATCGATAGTGGCAGCTGTACATGGTTTTGACGATCCGTGGCTGCGCCTTGAGTACCACGAGCAGGAGAAGGTTCGGCGCGATCACGCGTTCGCGCTCACTCACTTGAGCGCCGGCGTTGCGAGCAGCAGCACCTCAAGCGAAGTAGCTCGTGCGCAAGGACCCCAAGTACGCGGCGCACTTGCTCCGGTGCACAAAGTCCAATCCGCGCGGCAAAAGTGCCGTCGTATTCGTGAGCGAGCACATGAAAGGCGTGACGTCGCCGATTCGCATCGCAGTCCTTGATGGAGAAAAGGTCGGGAGCGAGGGCGTATCGGAGCGCGCGTCGCCGTCGGCGTTGCTGCTGGCGCGTTCCGGGGCTTTCCAGGCTACCATCATCGCTCTGCCTCAATCCTACCCGGGATAAGCCCGTATCGGACCCGATGCGAATGCACTATTGATTGCGAAGGTGTACACCAGGTCGACCAAAGTCAACGAGACACAATGCACTTGTTCACATCCACCCTTACGTTGACGATGCCTCCAGTACTTGCTTCCTTGGCTTCCTGATAGGTTCGACACTATCAAAGCGCCGAAAGGTACGACACCTCGCAGGCTCGATTCGTTGCTGGTTGCGCAGGCGACTGCTTGGGCTCCTCCATCTGCTTCTTCTTCGCGTGTGCGTTCATGTATGCAGCGATTGCGACGACGATACCGATGGCGACAAACACCGCGAAGATGCCTGCTGCAGTGCCGGCATTGCCACCGCTCGCCTTGATCGTAGCCTGCTTGACGCTGTCGCTGATAGTGCCCTCGTGTTCGATTGCGACTTGATCGACATCGCTTCGGTGCATCGATGTTGGTGCAGGAGTCGGATGTTTGGCTGCACTTGAGTCGGCGTCTACATCTGTCGAGTGTGAGCTACTTCGCGACTCACTGCTCACTGGTGTGCTTGTCGAGAGCGATGTGATTGGCAAAGGATGTGTCGGGTGTGGTGTCATTCGAGCGCTGTTGTCTGGAGTCGCTGTCGTTGTGCTCGTTGCCGTTATTGTCGGTACTGACTGCGCCGGCGACGGTGCCGCTTGCTGATTCACGTCGACGTTCCCTGCCATTCTGGAGACACATGGCGTCGGCGTTGGTGTTGTCATCGGCATGGTCGAGGTCGCGCTTGGAACAAAGCTTGTGACACTAAGCGGTGGATCGACGCTGCCGGAGGCTTCACTCGTTGGCACTGGCTTCATGAAGTCTTGTTTGCCTGTGACTGGCGCCTCGGTGATTGGCGCTGGTCTCTGGATGGCTGGAGCGGTCGTGACTGGCGCCTGGGTCGTCGGTGCTGGCGTCCGGATAGCTGGAGCGGTTGAAGCTGGCGATTCGGTCGTCGGTGCAGGCGTTGGAATGTCTGGGGCGGTCGAGGCTGGCATCTCAGTCGTCGGTGCCGGGGTCTCGTGCTGCTGAATCGGCGAAGCAGATGTCGGTGTCGGCGTCACTGGCGCAGTAGTAGTAGGAGCTGGAGTTCGGATTGGACCGCTCCCATCGATGGTCGGCATCCCAAGCTCCTTCACAAAGTAGCCTTGGTCCCAGAGCAACGCGAAGGCTTGCTCGAAGAAGAGCCCTGCGGCAGGACCTCGCAGCGACTCGGCCGCGTGGCTACCTCCATTGCACTCGCCGTCGTTCTCGCCGGGTGGCTTGACCCACATAAAGTAGTCAAGGTTGCCAAACGTCGTGTTTGACGTCGGCGGGTGGCCAATACCTGCAGTCTTGACGTTGCACCACTCGTTCGACGTCGGCTCGTTGTAGTTGCGCGACGTGTCGACGACGCAGCGGTACTTGGACGAGCCCATGGCGGTCTGAAACGCGGAGCACAATGCGGAGAGTTCCGAGTTGGCGCGGTAGTTAGACGAGTTGATCGTGATGCCCTTGATCGCCCCAGCGCTCGCAAGTTCCTTGACAACTGCAGCGACGCGCGAGAGACTGCTCGCGTACTGCAGCGTCCAGTAGCCGACGTCAAGGTAGATGTCTGCGTTCGGGTTGCTCGAGAGTGTCTTGATCGCGGTCTTGAGGTTCTCTCGGTAGCCTGCTGCTTCGCCGCAGCCGCCATCTTTTGCGAGCAGTCCGACTGCGTCAGGTTCAAGAACGTAGAGCGCTTTGCGGTTGCCGACAGCGGCGCCGAGGCCAGTGAGGAACTTGAGGTAGTCAGCCGCAGTCTTGACAGTGCTGCCCGAGCTCGAGTACCCTGCCTCGCAGTCCTTGTTGGGAATGCCGTACACGACGATGCTTAAGCGCGTGGACTCGGAGCAAGTACTCACAAGCCGACGCAATGTCGCAGCGTAGTCGCCGTTGCGGTCCGCGTACCACGTCGCGATCGAATACTTTTCGATCTGAGCGAGCGCAGCTGCAGCCTTTGGGTACGTTAGCTTGGCAGTCGCGTAGCTGCTCGGCGCGAGTGCGCAGAGCTCGTCTGCATAAGTTGTTGGTACGAGTGTCAGCGCGACAGCAGCGAGCGCGCGCGACAAGACCTTACGGAGCATGATCGGCTCCTGTGCTGGCTGTGTGTCTTGGGCAGCGAATCCGATTCTGAAGCGAGCAGGTCGCTCACGGCGAGCAGAATCCGCGCGGAGACTGCTGCCCGCAAACGACATCCATAGGATCCCAGCGCTGCGGCAGACTGAATGGCGCTGGCGTGGCGCTCATACACTTTGGGCTTGCTTGGTGAGTTTGTGTCGGTGTAGCAAGAGCGAGCCGAGAGGCGTAGAGTATGCTCAGCACATTCGCCACACCGAATGTCGATACGACACTTTAGCATGACCACCAGCGTAACCAAACCAGATGCTGCTTTGCTCCACGTGAGCCGCACGGCAGCGTGTAGCAAGACGCGAGTCTTTTGCAGCAGATCGTAGGCTCGTCGCGTACAGAGCCGTCGGATGCTACGCCGTAGCACGACACACTCGCTCACGAACGACTGTTGCACCATAAACCACATCTGCAGTCATGCAGCATCGATTCTGTATGTATGTTTTGCAATGAGCCATTATTGGTTGCTTGGTCAGGTAGAAAAGAGTGCGACGACGCCTCTACGGTCGCTCCTCGCTTGCGCTTGTGTGCGGTTGGTCACCGCACGCGCGGTCTTTACGCTACAATAGCAGACACTGCACCTGGCGCTGCTTGCTTCACGCCCGATCCTTTCTTCAAGTAGCACGCCGACCGACCGTCGCTGTTGTGGCTCACAAACGTGTACGCTTTGCACTTGGCCATGGCCGTGCACGCGTCGCAGCAGCCCGCAGGTAGCAGCCCAAAGTACGTCGCGAGGTCGTCGCCAGCAAAGTCGATGCCGACTTGCTGGACACCGCACTTGGCGGCGGCAGGGCGGCACTGGTAGTACGTCGGGCTCCACGGCTGGCAGTACTCGTGCTCGGCTGCGCAACACGTGGCGCCGAGGACTTCGTTTCCACACGCACCGCCTGACACAGCGCACGTCCCGAGCGTCGTTGTCGTGGCTGACGCTGGCGACATAGAGATGCTTGGCTGCTTGAGCTGCTGCACAAAATAGCCTTGGTTCCACAAGAGCTTGAACCCGAACTCGTAGAAGAGACCAGCGGCAGGACCTTGCACGGAGTCGGCCGAGTGCGTGCCGTCGTCGCACTTGCCGTCGCTCTCGCCAGGCGCTTTGAGCCACAAGAGGTAGTCGATGTTGTCAAAGCCAGACGTCGATGTCGGTGGCGCTCCGATGCCAGCGGATATGAGGTTGCACGACTCGGTGGACATCGGCGCGTTGTAGTTGCGCGAAGTGTCGACGACGCATGTGTACTTGGACGAACCGGTCGCAGCCTGGAACGCCGCGCAGAGACTGGCAAGCTCAGGCGTCGAGCGGTAGTTTGCCGTGTTGAGCGCAATACCCTTGACGCGCCCTGCCGCTGTGAGTCCCTCGACAATGTCAGCGACTTGCGCCGTCAGCTCTGTCGACTCGAGGGTCCAGTGTCCAACATCGACGTAGATCTCGGCGTCGGCGTTCACAGAGAGCAGCTCAACCGCTCTTGCCAAGTTGGATTCGAACTCGGCCTCATGCCTACAGCTGCCGTTCGCAAGCAGCGCGACAGCGCCGGGCTCGAGCACGTACAGGACCTTGCGGTCGTCTACAATGTCGACGAGCGTCGCGATGAACTCTTCATAGTCCTTCGTCGACTTGAGCGTGCTCGTGGGCGACGATGTCGACGAGCCAGAGGCAGTGCAGCCTTGACTCGGAATTCCTTGCACGACAATGCTCAGCCGCGCACTCGGTGCACACGCTGTGACGAGCTCGCGCGCAGCTGCTTCATACTCGACGTTCTGGTCCGAGTACCACGTCGCGATTGGGAACTGCTCGAGCGCCGTGAGCGCAGTTGCGAGCTGCGGATGCGTGACCTTTGCGCGGCTGTACGTCGCTGGTGGGAGCGCACACAAGTCGCTTGCAGCGATCGCTGCGCCAGTGCTTGCTACGAGCGCGAGCGCTGCGACAGACAGCACGCTCCGGCGCATCGTTCTCTTGCTCGCTCGCTCGCTCGCTCTTTTGTCTGGATGGAGAGTGCGTGAAGCAGCAGCAGACACGTCGTTGATCAAGCACCACGGACGTGCGAGTAGTCGAAAATCGACGTGTGAGTAGTCGCATCGCTTGTGAAACGACTCGAACGAGGTTGATGCAATGGATACACGTGCACGCTCTCGCGAAGTGCGTACGTTCGCGGACAAGTGCGCTTGTTCAAGACAACGCAGAAGAGGGACTCGAGCGATAGGACCTGAAGGGCACACGGCCACGCGACCGAGGACACGACCAAGAGCGTTCCTTGCAGTATTGAACGCACATCGCATTGGACCAATGCGCTCACTACTAGCCATCGCTTCTCACGCGCGCGTGCTTGAGGCTGCACCAGGCGCTTGACGCGTGTTACCAAGGTGGCTCTTGAGGTAGCACGTCGCGCTGTCTTCGTTCACGAACGTGTAGCCTTTGCACGCTGGTGTTGCTGCACACCGCATGCAGCACTCGGTCGGCGAGCTATCCTTGATCAGCTCTAGGTTCGCACCCGTAAAGTCGACGTCTGTGAGCTGCTCGAGACACGCGGGCGGTGCCTGCATGCACTGGTAGAAGCTGCTGCTCCAGGGCTGGCAGTAGAACCCAGCAGGACAGCAACGCGGTCCGTCTTGACGACTGCCACAACTACCCCACTCGGGCGTCGCACACGGTGCTGCTGCTGCTGCTGCTGCTGCTGCTGCTAATAGTGATGATGGTGATGATACTGACGGAGGTGTTGGGAACGACGACGTGCTCGTCGCTGCTGGTGCAGCCGAGACACTCCTCGTACTCGCTGCGATGATCTTGGAGGCATTGCGTCGGTCGACAAAGTATCCGTGGTTCCAGAGCGATGCAAAGCCCTGCTCGAAGAACGCACCAGCCTCCGGTCCGTGCACAGCTTCGTCTGAGTGGCTACTCCCGTCGCATCGTCCGTCGCTCTCACCCGGCGGCTTGAGCCACAAGAAGTGGTCGATGTTGGCATCACCCGTGTTTGAAGTTGGTGGTTGCCCGATGCCTGCGCCTTGCGGGTTGCACCACTCGTTGCTCGTAGGTGCGACGTAGTTCCGCGACGTGTCGAGGACGCAGTGGTAGGCGCTTGATCCGATCGCAGCGACAAACGCGGCGCAGAGCTCGGATAGCTCAGCGACTGGGCGGTAGTTGGCCGTGTTCAAGGCAATGCCTCGAACACGACCCGAGCTCGCGAGGCTCTTGATGATGTCGACGACGCGCGCGGTGCCCGTAGATGTCGTCAGTGTCCAGTAGCCCACGTCCAGGTACACGTCGGCTTTGGCGTTTGCAGACAGTACTCGGACTGCGGTCTGAAGGTTTTCGCGGTACCCAGCTTGCTCGGCGCAGCTCGCGTTGTCTCTCGCGAGCGCAGTGACTGCACCGGGCTCGAGCACGTACGTGATCTTGCGCTTTCCAATGGCGCGTGCAAAGTCTTGGAGGAACGCAGCGTACTGCGTGCTATTCGTCACTGCTGTGCTGTTTGCACTCACCGGCGATGCGCCTTGAGGGTCCGCGCACCGCTTGTTCGGGAGGCCGTAGACGACGACATTGAGCCGCGTGGCTGTGCTCTTGCAGCTCTGGACAATTTTGTACGCGGTCGAGCTGTAGCTGGCGTCGTGGTCAGTGTACCACGCGGCAATTGGGTACTTCCCGAGCTCTGCGAGCGCAGGGGACAGCTGAGGGTACAGGTACTTGGCGGGCAGGTAGCTGCTCGGCGGAATCGAGCAGAGCTCTTCTGCATGGGCAGTGAGCAGCAACTGATGTGCGCTGGACGTCACGAGCCCGATTGAAAGCAGCACAAGCTTGGCGCAGCCGACCATCGCGCGCGGTCGGCCCAGTCGATGCGTCTTGATGTCTTCCTCTAGCGCTCTCTCCGCAGCGCAAGCACCGCCTGAAGACCCGATCGGTCCCTCTCGACCAACCACGACTCGAATTTGTGCGGCTCGTCAGACCGGCGTTGTCGCTTCTCGGCGACTCGTCGAGACGTAGAGCGTGGTAACCGGTGTCATAACTCTCTTGTATGATCGAGTAGTGCTCGTACACATGATCAAGGAGTGCTCGTACGCATCTGCGCTGTACTGATGATGCTGTTGCATCGCGACAGCACGTTTCAGCTCTCAGTCTCACAGCCCATTCTGTCTATTCGATAGCTGTCCTCGACGATGGCACATATGTGTTGGCTTGTACTCGGACCTTGGTGTTTGGTTCTTAGTGTTGGTCATTGGTGCTTAAATGCTTGGCCCTTGAGCCTTGATTCTGTGACTATGGCTATGAGCAAGCGGTGCGATGACGACCATAGAGCACAAAAGCAGCAGTCCATGACTTGAGCCTCCGTCACTTGAGCGTGTGCTGGGCGGAGCTCGTATGCGATGCCGTGCGATCCAAAGCAATGTGATCTGATCTAATCCCGTCGACGTCTCTGCCTGACTTGGTTTGCTACTTTGTTGGCTTGTCAGTGATTTTGCCTTGCCAGTGCTCTCGAGTTCTCGAGTTCTCGAGTTCTCGAGTTCACGCTATTCTTCAGCAGTTTCACTTCAACACGAGAGGTACTACTAATTGCACCATATCGTGTCGTGTTGGGCACATGAATGCAGTGTATGTAGTGCATGGAAGCAACGAGTTGTTTGAAACCATTGCTGCTGGTGATGATGATGGTGCTGGTGCTGTAGTGAGCAAAGAACGTCTGGGTAGAGCAACTAGACAGGCATGTAGGGGTGCCGCTACGCACTTGCGTTCACTGCTTGTTGATGTTAAGCCGCTCCGTTCACAGTTCGATCGTAAAGAACACTTCAAAAACCACTTTGCAACCACATTGGCTTGTATTTGTATGCCGTTTGGTGCACGTTTAAAAAATGCACGCTTTGACTTGGAATGTGAGTGTTTTTGGTTGCATGCTGTTTTCAGTTGCACGCAAAAGTGGACTGGATTTATGGACGAGCGAGCAGGTAAATGGTTTGTACGAAACTTGGTTTGTTTGTTTGCTTTCTCGGTTTGTACGAACGAGAGATGCTTTGCTTTGCTCCTTTACAAAAACCAAAGTCGTACAATCGATCTCTTTTTGCATTTGGTACCAAGGCAAAATATCGATCTTGTGTACTACTGTATTCGTGCGAAGGTCCATGCACAACTTTGTGCCGTATTTAGACAAAAACAGTGGACTTTTAGCGGATGTCGCAGTATTCGGTGCATTCTGAAACAAAGTGACCGAGTACAGCCACGCCCGCTAGAAGTACGCGTTTCTATTTTTGACTACTTAACTCTATAAACGTGGATCCACACCATAAACGTGGATGGACGACGGTCACTTCATGATCTTCTGTTGTGTTGTAGTGTGTGGTTCGACTACGGCGACTGCTTCTAGTACGAGAACGACGACTAAGACGGCAACTAAGACGACGGCGGCGACTACACCAAGGACGACGACGTTGGCGACACGACTACCGATACGACTTTGGCTGCATACTACACACTAGATCGTCAATCCGGTCGCATGAAAGTCCTACTCGACGTATGTGTATTCATTCATTCGTTCACTCATTCATTCATTCCTGTGCGCATGGAGCCGATGTCAAAGACGCAAGGCAAGGCACATGGACAGCTCGATCAATGCGCGATGAACAAAAAGTCCGAGTGTCGGTTGCGCAAGTGGACAGTGTCGGCTCCAAGCATCTCTCACAGGTGACAACGTTCATTCCATTCTGCGTATCTAAGTCTATGAGCAGGACGCTCTTGCACGCACACGTAATACTAGTACGACGTAGCACTAGTACGTGCACGCACGTGCACAAGTGTCCACTACAGCTCTACCCAACGACGCCCGAGACTGCGCCTGCGAGAGTGCGCTTGCCGCTCGTGCTGCTCTTGAGGTAGCATGCCGGCGTGTCCTCGTTCACGAATGTGTACGCCTTGCAGCCCTCCGTGTCGGCGCACTTGGCGCAGCACTCCTCGGGCAAGATCGCGTAGACGGTTGCGAGGTCGCTCCCGTAAAAGTCGACACCGACTTGCTGCGTACCGCAGAGCAGCGGCGCCGTGCGACACTGGTAGAAGCCCGGGTTCCAGGGTTGGCAGTACTCGCCGCTCGGGCAGCACTGCGCACCGACTTGGTCGTTCCCACATCCGCCGTATGAAGGTGTAGTACACCCAGTCGACGAGCCTGGCTGTGGCGTCACGACTGTATTGACCGCAATGACGGCTGAGACCACACCCGCGACGTAGCGCACGGAGCCTGCGCCAGTCTTCAGGTAGCACGCCGAGCGGCCGTCGCTGTTGAAGTTTGCAAACGTGTACGCCCTGCAGCCCGGGGTCGAGGCGCAGCGCTCGCAGCACTCCTCTGGGAGCACGCCGTAGATCGTCGCGAGGTCGTCGCCATAGAAGTCCACACCGACCTGCTGCTTCCCACACGTGGCAGGAATCGGGTGACACTGGTAGAAGTCTGGATTCCACGGCTGGCAGTAGTCGCTCGAGCTCGCGCAGCAGCCAGCTCCTTGTGCCGCATTGCCGCAAAAGCTGTACGACGCGCCACACGAGGGCTGGACACTCGCAGACGCGATGGCAGGGAACTGTCGTTGCTGAACGAAGATGCCTTGGTTCCAGAGCAAACGAAAGTTCTCAGGAAAGAACACGCCGGCATCTGGACCAACGAGCGAGTCCGGCGAGTGCGTGCCGTCGTTGCACGCGCCGTCACTCTCGCCTGGCACCTTGATCCACATGAAGTAGTCGATGATGTTGCTGTAGCCCGTGTTCGCGGTCGGTGGGTTGCCAATGCCTGCTGTCTTGACGTTGCACCACTCGTTCGAGGTCGGGACGACAAAATTGCGCGACGTGTCGACGACGCATCGGTAGGCAGTGGAGCCCATGGCGGTCTGGAACGTGGTGCAGAGCGTGGCGAGCTCCGCGTTCGAGCGGTAGTTAGACGTGTTGATCGTGATGCCCTTGACGCGTCCGGCGCCGACGAGCGTCTTGACGGTGGCGGTGAGCTGCTTTGTGAGCTCGGGCCACTGGAGCGTCCAGTAGCCGACGTCGAGGTAGATGTCGGCGTTTGGGTTGCTCGAGAGCAAGCGAATCGCCGTCTTGAGGTTCTCTCCGTAGCCGAGTTTCTCGCCGCAGCCGCCGGCCTTTGCGAGCAGTCCGACTGCGTCTGGCTCGAGCACGTACAGCACCTTGCGGTTCCCAATGATGCTCGTGAGCGTCGTCAGGAACTGCACATAGTCGGCCGCAGTCTTGACAGTGCCGCCCGAGCTCGAGTACCCTGCCTCACAGTCCTTGTTCGGCAGTCCGTAGACCACGACACTCAGTCGCGACGTCTCGGGACACTTGTTCACGAGCGCGCGCATCGTCGCAGCGTAGTCGCCGTTGCGGTCCGAGTACCACGTCGCGATCGAGTACTTCTCGAGCTCTGTGAGCGCATTTGCAAACTGCGGGTACGCGGTCTTGGCAGACGCGTAGCTCTCGGGCGTGATCGAGCAGAGCTCTTGTGCGTGTGCGCCGTACTGATGTTGCTGCAGTTTCGCGATGCAGGCAAGCCACGCGAGCAGCACCGCCGCGAGCATGCGTGCTTGGCGTTGGAACATGCCTTGTCGTTGGTGTGACAATGCTCCGAGTGTGTCGACGACGCCCAGTTGGGTTGTGAGGTGCGCTCAGTGGTGCTCAGTGCATTGTTCGGGTCTCGACTGCCGTCGTCATTGCTCGCGAACGAGTGAGTGAACGAACGAACGAATGGGGCATGGCGGGAGGTGAGGAGGTGGGCAGAGAGAGCGGTGCGTGTGAACCAGGTCGCATGGGGCACCCTCTGGACACCACGACTGACGTATTCGAGCAGATGGTGGTGCTCATCACTTGCTTCACATGCACACAAGCACACACCGCAAGCAAAGGCTGGAAGAGGACCTAAAGACACACAGGTCTTCCACGTCCGCATCGTACTGTGCCATATCGAAGGTGATGATCGACTGGCGAGCTGTCTCGACGCTCCTTGTGCGCGATTCACAGTCAAGTCCAAGGGTCGACGATGTTCGTGTGATGGCTCGACCATTGCACCGCATGCTGTCCCATGCGATCGGCCATGTGGTGATGCAAACTACACACACGCCATGAAGGCGAGTCTCGCATCCCCTGACGCACCGTCCTTGTCATCGCAACGCACCATCCTCGCTTGATACAGACTTGACTGGAGCGCGCGTGTTGTCTGAACCGCCACTCGCTCGTTGTGGCGAAGTGCGAGGTCCACGTCCACGTGCTCCACTATCGTGTGCTAAGCGACCGCCATGCTCGCTTCGCACAGACGCATGCGGCTACCGCAAGCAACAGCGCTCATCAAGTTCCATGACAGTCACCTTGCGACTCTGACCCTCACACACGTACACGCAGTGGGCGATGGCGTCGAGGTCGCTGGCGCAATGAGACTTCGCTCACTACGACAACGCTACGCACTTCAGATACAGGAGCTCCATGTGCGCTGTATGAGTCATAACCAAGGAGGAACGAGGGAAGGAACAAACAAAGACGACTGCGCCAAGTGAGACTGAATGGATCTACTGGACGATAGACGCACATGGGCAGCACCGATGGCCTCCTCCCCTGACCACTTCGTACGCTGCGTACGAAGCGAGCACGTCAAACCGCCGATGCTTAGTCTGCACGTGCGACGTGGACCACGACTTTGCCGCGCGCGCGGCCGCTCTGGAGCTTGTCGAGCGCACCGACGAGGTTCCCAAACGCGTAGACCGAGTCAATGTGCGGCACGAGCTCGCGACGCTCGATGAGTGCAGTGATCTGCGCAAGGTCCTCGCCGTTCGGGTTCACGACCATGCGCGTCTTGTGCGCACGAATGGGCGAGTCAACAATCGGCTCGGGGATGTTCAGGAGCGTCACGAACCGACCAGCGCCGCCACGCTTGAGCACCTTCTGCGCATCGGTGTTCCACGCCTCGGGTTCCATGCCGCAGTCGTAGATCACGTCCACCGAGTGCGCCGGCAGCACGTCCGCCCACTTCTCCTTCGTGTAGTCGATCACCTCGTCTGCGCCGAGCGACTTGACAAAGTCCGCGTTGCGGAAGCTCGTGGTCGTGATCACGTGCGCGCCGAGCGCCTTGGCGATCTGCACGGCGAAGATGCCGGTGCCGCCGCTGCCGCCGAGAATGAGCACGCGCTCGCCGGCTTGGAGCTGCGCGTGCTTGACAAGCGCCTGGTAGCTCGTCTGCGCTGCAAACGGCATGCTCGCGGCTTCGTCAAAGCTTAAGTGCGCTGGCTTGTGCCCAACGAACTTGGCGTCGACCGAGATGTACTGCGCAACGGTGCCAAAGTCCGAGAACGGCGTGGCTGCGTACACGGCGTCGCCGACGTGAAAGCCCTGCGTGTTCGCGCCGACCTCGACGACGGTACCGGCGGCGTCAAAGCCAATGCGGAACGGCGCGTCTGCCGACGGACCGACAGGGAAGAAGTTGAATCCTGTTTCGACGAGCTTGTAGTCGATCGGATTGAGCGCCGCGCTCACGACTTTGATGCGCACGTGGGACTTGAGGAGCTTTGGCTGCGGCAGCGCGTCGACCAGTTGGAGCTGCTCGCGCGGCGCACCGTAGCTCGTGTACTCGTACGCGCGGAACGTCTTTGGGACGTCGACGACTGGGAACCGCACGTCTGTGCTCAAGTACACGAGCAGCATCGCTGCGGACGCAACGACGAGCGCCAGCGGCGCGCTCACGAACGACGTCATGGTGCGAGACGTAGAGTGAGTGATGGCGGGAAGAGCGTGAGTGTCGTCGTGTGACCAGGATTTGCTATTTTATACTGAGGTCAAGTGCAAAATTGACACGCATTACTTGAGACCTGAGTGTGCGCTCGCCTCTCGATCACGCGATGTACGCGAGTCCCGAGCGCCACGTGCGCAATGCCGACGACAGTAGAGCGGAACAGGACGTGGTGCTGCCAGCGTCGCTCGTGTTTCGCATCCCTGGACGACTGCAGCAGCAGCACATGCGGTCGCACAAGCGCCCCGCCGAGTCCAGCACAATGCAGAGTGACGACACGTACTCGTCTGCGAGCGAGACCACGTTGTCGTCGCACTCGAGCACTCATGATGTACAGACTGCACCAATGAAGAAGCGCTGGTACGCAGTGCGCAAGGTGCGGTGCCAACTAGAGAGCAGTGCACGCCGCAGTGTGCTGTTGTGTCCATAGCGAGTCGTTTGCGTGCGAAGACGTCGTGTGCTGCTCACACGCGCCTGTTGCTCGTATCACTTGTCGTTAGGACGAGAAGCGTGCGCTCGAGCAGGAGCTCCGACGGCTCCAAGAGCTCAAGGACCTCCATGCGCAGTCGCCCGCGACTCGCACGATCGCGATGCTCGAGCAGCAGCAGCGGAACGATCACCTGCGCGTCGCGATCTTGGAGCAGCAGCTGCAGCTCGCGCGTGCACAGGCCGCGATCACAGGGAGCGCAGTACGTCCACTGCATTGTGTCTGCGTCTTGATGACAGCAGTAGCGAGGCATCTCTCACGCACTCTTGTCCGCCCGGTTCCCTGCCTGATGTCCCTAGCGTGCACTCCAGCGCGGTCCGTTTGCCAAGTACATCCACTTGTCGACCGACTGGCGCGACCGCGCCGCGACGCTCGCGCAGCTCAAGCCGAGCGTCCTGCGCGACGCCAAGACATACATCCGCACGCGCAGCGCGTGCCTCGACCCGCGCGTCAAGTACTCGCACGACGAGACGCTCGACCTACCAAACGGCGACGCCGTGCGCATGGGCTTCCACTCGGTGCCGCTCACGCGCGGCTTTGCGAGTGTCGCGCAGGTCCTCGATGCGCTGCGGCAGTTCTACTTTAACATGGAGATCACGTACACCGAGCGCTCGGGCGAAGTGATGGTGCGTGAGGGCGAGTACGACGACGTCGGGAACAGCGGTGGCGACCCGGACATCAAGACACAGCGCCTCGTGCGCTCGACTGCCGCTGGGACGCAGATCGAGTCGAACGCCGTGCTCTTTTGCGGTCTCTTGCGCAATGGCGCTGCCGCAGATGCGACTGAGTTTGACGCACACAGCGCCGTTCGCTTTGACTCGGACACTGCGGTCGTTGTCGTCGACGCTGTCGACAAGGACGAGCTGTATCCGTACACACCGAGCGCGCGCGTGCGGCAAGACACGTCTGCTGCGATCTGCGTGCGCCGGTGGCACGCGACAGATAGCAACAGGGCAAACGCAGCAGCAGCAGGAGCCGAGTCTCGGAGCACCACAGAGTCGCTATTGTCTGGCTTCACGCTCTCTGGCTCGTTCTTTGCGCGACTCCACTGCGCAGAGTCGGCTCTGCCGACAGACGTGGCCGAAAGCATGCGCTTTGGCTCGACGTTCTGCTTCAAGACGCTCGTGGAGACGCTCACAGCCAGCGTGGCGCAGAGCGAGCTCACGGTCACCGACAGCTATAGCTCTACGGTTGTGAGCCATGACTAAGCCATTACGACTCTGTCCAAATCAACGCGGCGTGCAGCAAGTCACAGTCGGCGACGCCGCGGCGTCCAAGACCGCGGGCAAGAGCAAGCTCCAGAGCGAGCGCGCCGGCGCGCCGATCTTTGACATCGTCGTTGAGCTCGACGACGTCGACCGCGGTCGGTGCCGCATCATCTGGGACGTCGCCGACGCAGTCGACGCTGTCCTGCGCGGCGAGCACGACTACGCGAGCGAGTGGCGCAAGCAGGACGCGCATGTCGTTGGCATCCTGCAGCCGCAGAGCTGAGCCTGGTGCAGGGCGGCATTTGACACTTTGGAATGCGAATCTTTATTAGCAAATGGATCACGCGAATCGAATGTCAATGGCTGACTTGCACAGTACTCGCACATGTGCCCCTCTCCACCACGTCAGTCGAACAGCCCCTGTAGACGATTGCTTGTCCAGCCATGCGCCTCGTGCCTCGTGCCTTGTGCGTGTGACTGGAACCTTCTCGACGACACTAGCAAGCAGCGCAGTGGCGGGTGGTGATGACAGCAAGAGCGAGTGACAGCGAGGGCAGTGCCAGTGACGATGAGCGATGAGCGATGCGCTCGAGTGGCTCGTGGGTTCGAACGCATGTGAAGAGCGCAGACATGCGAGCTGCTACGAATGGCGCCGAAGCAAGTGCCTGTGCGCGTCTTGGGCTCAGAGCACCACACTCTCCGATTGCCGCTCGGCCAGCCAGTCGCTACGCTCGCACACACTCAAAGCCATATGCAGCGGCGACTTGCCTCGCTACCGGCTACGAGTGCACTTGATCAGTTCATTCGATCGCTTGTGTGACTCGGTCGCTCTTCCTACTGCGTTGTCGCTGTCATGGCCACGAACACCTCGAGCTCTGCGACGACCTCGGCGATGTCGATGCGGTCGTTCGCGTCGATGGCGCACATGCGCGAGACGAGAGCCCACTCGGCGTCGCTCATGCCCGCTGGCTGACTCGGCGCGACGCCGTCTGCGGCACCCGGAGCGTTGCGCATCAGCGCCTCCCAGATGCACATACCGAGCGCAAAGACGTCGGACTTGGTCGACATCGTCGTCTTGTCGCGCGCAGTCTCGGGCGACGCCCAGTACGCCCAGCTCCGCTCGCGACCGGCGCGGTGGTGCGTGAGGAGCCGCAGACCACGCAGCTTCACGTGTCCGTCAGGGCCGACGAGGATGTTCTCGCTCCGGAGATCGCCGTGGATCACGCCTTGACTGTGGAGGTACTGCAGCCCGCGCGCTGCGCCGAGGAGACACGGCCACGCGAGTGCGCGCCGCTGCGCTGCGTGGTCCAAGCCGGCGACACGCGAGTCGCTCGCGTCGCTGAGCTTGTGCGCGAGGTAGTTGCCCAAGTAGCGCTCGCCAGCCATGCGCTCGAGCACAAAGAGCTTGCGGTACCCGGTTGAGCATGCGCCAAAGAGCGTCGCGACGTGCGGATGGCGCAGCGCGAACCACTGCGTCGCGTCGCGCTCGAACTGCGCAAAGTCGCCTTCTTCGACCGTCACGCACGTGTGCTGCCACTCGCCTTCGTAGTACGTGTGGAGGTACCCTTCGCCCTTGCGCACGACGTTCCACTTGTAGAACGTCACGTCCGTGCGCGAGACGAACCACGCAGGCAGCACTGGCGCCGCGTCGAGGCCGCTCGCGCGCACAAAGCGGCCGAGCACGCGCTCGTACGCTGCGATCGCGTCTGCGCTCATGTCCTGAGCGTGCGCTGCGAGCTCGAACTGGAGCAGATGCGCGGCGTCTCGCTGCTCTTTGCTTGTCACGAGTCGGTCCAGAAGTGCATCGTCCGAGACGAGCGCCTGCTCCAAGACCGTCAGCAGCTGCGCCTCGTCGGTCGTCCAGCGCACGTGCCAGTTGCGGTCACTCTTGTCATCGTCATTGCTCGTCGTTGACCGCAGTGCTCCGTGACTGAGCATTCGCTCAAAGCCGTCGATCTCGTTGTGGAAGCGCTCGAGCGCGCTCAGGACCGACCGCGTCGCAGTGAAGCGCTCGAGCACGCGCTGGCGCTTGCGGATGTCAAACAGGAGCCGACACACGCGCGCAATGAGCTCGGCAAACGCCACGAGCGTCTCTTGCGACTGCTGCTGTTGGTCTTGCTCCTGCAGACGCGCGCAGACGCTGTCGAGCCGCTCCACGACGTGCGTGCACAGTGGCGCAAACTCGAACCCCATGCCGCTGTCTCTCGCGCTCATCCGTCGCATCGCTGCGAGCGTCCCAGGCACGAGCGGGTACTCGTTCTCGCCCACGTCATTCATGCGAATGGCACCGCCACGCGCCATGAACTGCGGCACCCAGCGAAAGTAGCCGTGACGCGCTGCGGCAACAAGTGGCGTCTCGCCAGCGCCTTCGTCGCTCCAGACGTTCACGCGTGCGCCAGCGCCCAGCAGCAGCTCGACGATCTTCGGCGATTTGCTCAGCGCTGCGAGCAAGAGCGCCGTGTCGCCCTCTCGCTGCGACCGACGCGACTTTGCCTTGACGTTCACCGCCGCGCCGCGCTCGAGGAGGAACTCCACAATGTCGGACCGACGAAACTCGGACGCGAACATGAGCAGCGTGCGTCCGTCGTCCGTCGTCGTGTCGACTGCGACGCCGTTGCTGACGAGCGTCTGGAGCGTGTCCAGGTTCCCCGTCACGGCCGCAACGAAGCAGTCAAGCGTCTCTTTCGAGTGTGTGCGCGAGGCGAACGCGCTGTGCTCCAGCAGCGCCTTCGTGATGTCGGTCTTGCCCATGAACATCGTGTGCCGCAGCGGCGTCTTCCCTTTGTTGTCTCGCTCGTTCACGACTGCGCCGTGCTCGATCAGCTCGCTCACGACCGCGACGGTGCCAAAGTTCGCTGCGTGCGACAGCGGCGACCGACCGTCGACGTCGCGCTCCGTCACGTCAGCGCCGAGGCCAATGAGCGTCTGTACGATCCCGAGGCAGCCTCTCCGAGCAGCGCATAGCAGCGCCGTCTTGCCGTCCTTGTCCTTTGCGTCAAAGACTGCGCCGCTCGCGAGCAGCAGGTCGTGCGTGTCCGCGCTTCCCCACGACTGCGGCGCTTCCATCAGCGCCGTACGGCCGTACGCATCGCTGCTGTTCACGTCGGCGCCGTACTTGATCAGCTCGGCGGCAACGCTCGCGCTCGAACACTTGGTCGCAGCGTACATCAGTGGCGTTCTGTCACGCATGTCGCGAGCATTGGCGTCTGCGCCGTTCTTGAGCAGCTCTGTCGCGGCGTCAAGATTCCCAAACTCGGCAGCAAACGACAGCGGCGTGCGTCCAGAGTGGTCCTCGATGTCGACGGACACGCCGTGCTTGACCAATACGGCGATGACACTCACGCGGCCACACGTCGCCGCGCGCGTCATTGCGTTCCCGCCCATGTACTGCCGCACATCAGCGCGCGCACCGTGCCGAAGAAGCTCGACCACGACGTCTGCGTGGCCTTGCTGCGCTGCGCAGATGAGCGGCGTCTCTGCAAACATGTTGCGCGCATCCACCACTGCGCCGCGATCGAGCAGCAGCGCGACGATGTCAGCAAAGCCAGACGACGCGGCTTGCGACAGCGGCGTTGCGTCAAAGCTGTCGCGGCCTTCAATGTCGGCGCCGTGCTGCAGCAGCAGCTCCACCAGTCGAGTGTGGTGCTTCTCGACTGCGAGTGACAGCGCCGTGTTCTTGTTGTCTGCTCGCGTATCGACTGCTGCGCCGTACTCGAGAAGCAGCGACGCGACGTCGACGTGACCACGGTTAGCGACCTCGATCAAGATCGTCTTGCCAAACTGGAGCGTCTTGTTCGGGTCTGCGCCATGAGCGAGCAGCGCTTGGACGACGTCCGGGAAGTTCCAAACAGCCGAGAGATACAGCGGCCGCGCGTTGTGCCTGTCTTGCGCATCTGGCGCCGCGCCGTGTCGGAGCAGCTCGCGGACGACGTCGACGCGATTCGCATCCGATGCGTGGCGCAGTGGCGTGCACTCGTCTTTGTCTGGCGCGTCCACGACTGCGCCGTGCTTGATCAGCTCAGCGGCGACTGCAGCGCTTGTGGCAAACGCGAGCGGCGTCTTCCCGATTCGACTGGGGGCGTCGACTGCAGCGCCGCGTCGTAGCAGCTCGACAACGCACGCGGCACTGCCAGACGACGCGGCAAACGACAGCGCTGTGCGTCCGAGCCTGTTCTTTGTGTGCACGGAGTGGCGTCCGCCGCGCTGCAGGAGCGCTCGGAGAGTCTCCAGCTCGCCACGATAGGCTGCGAGCAAGAGGCGCCGCTTTGGCGGCTTCTCGTCGTCGCGGTCGTTGGCGTCGTCATCGCTCTCATCGTCGTCGTCGTCTTCGTCATCGTCGTCATCGCCGTTGCTCTCGATGGTTCTGCCCGCATCGACAGCGTGTGCATCGAGCGAGTCGACTGGGGGTGTGTGTGCGCCAGCGTCGCGAGGCTGCTCAGTTGTAGCAGCAGCGATGTCGCGCGCGGCGGCCGTGGTAGTGTCAGCAGTCATGTCGAGCCGCACGAGGTCCCACGGAGCAAGTCAGCGTCGGAGGCTTCGTTCGTTGTTTCCTCAGCAGCAGCAGCAGCAGCAAGCAAAAGCACAAGTGGCAAGAGCTCGGGAATCATGACAAGCAAAGCACACTTGGGTGTTTTATGCCGACCATTTACCGAATCGTTGTGATAGTGATAAAAGAGAAGTATCATCTGGGATGATTTCCTCATTCTCTCGGTATGATTTCAACTGATCGATTGGATTCACGTCCTGATTTGGGTGGAGTAAGAACCCCTTTCGACTCGAGTCTCTTGTATTGTATGAAGTGCCGGAATCTGTTTGCGTGTTCTTTTCGTATGACAAAACCAAGACAATTTATGGTAGCTCCAAACGACGGCGTAGTTATTGAAGTGAACGACTGTATTTCCGCACTTCTTTTTGTATTGAAAAGTACTGTTATCAACTTCAATAACTACCGACACGTATCGGGTACAGTGCCAAAATACCGGTTTTGTGCTTGAGTCGTGTTCTTTATGGTCTTGGTTTTCCATACAACGCACCTGACCTGAGCTTTCAAACACGTCAATCGAGCCAATGCTCGGCTATCGTTTTGATGCACCCAGCATACAAAAACCAACGTAAGAGAGTCGGACCAAGTAGCAAGGCGTATTTGTATACTCTACATCGACTTGAGTTTCGTATGCTCCACACACCCGTGACACGGGATCATCAAGCCATCACGCGACAACGCTTGAGCGCTCTCACGACATGCATGGACATGCTGCAAATCCGCCTCTGCTGCTCTGTTGCGCTGATGGCGATGGTGATGATGTAGCTGCCCCGAGTCGACGCATCCGATCCAATTGCACTGCGTATCGCGCCGCATGCACTTGAGCGCACCAACAGCAGCACGCGCGCTTCAGCTCACTTTTCAACTCGCGTCGTTGTCGTCGTCCAAGTCCACACAGTCAAGTCGACACGGCAGCTCTCAGTCCCCAGGCATATCGACACTTTCAACACTTGCAAACCAATGGCGTCACCAACTCTGCCAGACACGTACCGCGCGTATCGCTACACCCAGCAAGGCAATGCGCTCGAGCAGCTCTCGTTCGACAGCGGCATTGCGCACGTGCCACTCGCAGCGCCGACGTTCGTGCGCGTGCGCATCCACAGCGCAGCGCTCAATCCCGCCGACTACAAGATCGTGACGATCGCCGACCGCTTCTTCAAGGCGCATCCGCTCGAGCCGCCGTTCCCGATCGGCTTTGACTTTGCCGGCACGATCGTCGAGGTCGGCTCGGGTGTGACCAAGTTCCGCGTCGGCGACGCTGTCTACGGCATGGCCTCGCCCGACGGCTTCGGCACGTTCGCCGAGTACATTGCGCTGGACGAGCAGTTTGTCGCTGCGAAGCCGTCGCGACTGAGCTTTGACGAAGCCGCCGCCGTGCCACTTGCGGCGCTCACGAGCTACCAGGCGCTCGTGCAGTACGGTCGCTTGGCTCGAGGGAACCGCGTGCTCATTCTCGGCGGCAGCGGCGGCACCGGCATCTTCGCCGTGCAGATCGCCAAGGCGCTCGGCGCGCACGTGATCACGACCACGAGCTTCCGCAACGCGGACTTTGTCAAGTCGCTCGGCGCAGACGAGGTGATCGACTACACGAAGGAGAAGTGGGCGGACGTGCTGCCGGCGCACTCGGTGGACGTGATCTACGACTGCGGCATGGAACCCGAGGCGTGGAACACTGATGCGCAGAAGGTGCTCAAGCGCGACACCGGCGTCTTTGTCACGATCGGTGGTCTCGCGGCGCCAATCGAGTCGCCGATCCACGCGACGTACCACCAGATCATGACGAAAGCGTCTGGCAACGACCTGGCAAAGGTGTCGGAGCTCATTGCCTCAGAGCAGCTCGTGGCGGTCATCGACTCTGTCTTTGCGTTCGACGCGCTCTTGGACGCGATCCGGCAGATCCAGACGAACCGCGCGCGCGGCAAAGTCGTGCTGCAGGTCGTTTGCGAGTAGAGAGAGCGTCTGTGGGCTGTATCGGGTGCCGAGTGCTCTCGCTCGCTCGTCTGTAGGACTGCTATGACTGAGTATGACTGAGTGGGTAGGTGCCAAGAGGCGTGGATGGATAGACAGGAGCACGGATGGAACGTGTTGCATTGTGGTTGGCATCCGAGTAGTCGTACGTAGTAGCAGTCAGCAGTCAGCAGTCAGCAGTCAGCAGTCAGCAGCTCAGTAGCTCAGGAGCAGCGCTCTGGGCGTGTCGACGAGGCACGGAGCGTCGTACTACACAACACACAACACATGCGAGTGCTGCCACTCTACGGACTCGGTGTCTCGGCGTCAGCGTCGCTCGCCTTTGCTGTTGCTGGCGCCAGTACTTGAACGATGATCTTGCCGCGCGCGCGGTTGGACTTTTGCACCACCACGGCGTCGAGCAGGCGCTCGAAGCGGTGGACCGAGTCGACTGGCACGACGAGCTGGCCAGCGTCGACGAGCGCTGCGAGCGCAGCCAGGTCTGCCGCGTTCGGGTCCGTCCTGATTGCGTGGAGCGTGGCGCCAATGGGCGACTCGCTCGGCGTCAGGCGCGGCTCGATCGTGACGAAGACGCCAGTGTCGCGCTTGAGCACCGTCTGCGCGACGTCGTGCCACGCAGTCGGCTCCACGCCGCAGTCGTAGATGAGGTCGATCGAGTGCGGCGCGAGCACGTCCGACCACTTCTCTTTCGTGTAGTCAATCACTTGGTCCGCGCCGAGCGACCGCACGAGCTCGACGTTGCGCGTGCTGGTCGTGGCGGCGACGAACGCTGCGCCGAGCGCCTTGGCGATCTGCACTGCGAGCGTGCCTGTGCCGCTGCTGCCGCCGAGAATGAGCACGCGGTCGCCCGCTTTGAGCTTGCCGTACCGCGTGAGCGCCTGGTAGCTCGTCTGTCCCGCGAGCGGGAGCCCTGCTGTGAGGTCAAAGCTCAGTCGCGCCGGCTTGCGTGCCACGAAGCGCGCATCGAGCGTGACGTACTCGGCGAACGTCCCCGTAGCGCCAAAGTATGCCATGGCGAAGACCGCATCGCCGACGTGGAGGTCTTCGCGCACGACGTCTGCACCGACTTCGACGAGCGTGCCAGCGACATCAAAGCCGAGACGGAACGGATGCTCGGTGCTCGGAGGACTCGGAAAGAAGAGCTGCCCGAGCTCGACGATCTTGTAGTCGATCGGGTTGAGCGCTGCGGCGTGCACCTTGATGCGCACCTCGTGTGGTGCCAGCGGCGTCTGCGGGACGTGCTCGCGGAGCTTGATCTCGCGCAGCGCGTCGCCGTAGCTCTCAAAGACGTAGGCGCGGAACGTGTCGGGGAGCGCGAGCGAGGTCATGGATGCAGCCGATGTAGTCATGGTCGAGTCGAGTCGATGCGCAGTTGGTTTGCTAGTACATCAGATGCGTGGGTGGGTAGTTGGTTGATCAGGTCAGCTTGTGGGCTTGGTGTCGCTTTGAACAATGCGCGGTTGAGTGCGAGCTATGCTGCTTCTCGCAGCAGCAGCAGCAGACCCAGTGTGCTGATGCGCTCTGCACCAGGCCGCCGCTCCTGCTGTTGCTCTGCTGTTGCTGTTTGCTCCGTGATCCGTCATCACAGACCGAGTTGCTGCGATCATGTGTGGATCTGTCTGTGGGTCTGTCTTTGTCGCACGACCAGACAAATGCAAGTCATGGCTGCAATGCATGTAGTCAAAATCCGAGCTGATTGTGCCTACAGAGTGACGGCTCGCAGCAGAGTGTGGGTCAGCTGGCGACTACGCAAACGAAGCAAGGCGGTGTTTTGCATGGGAACAAACGAAGCTTGTCGAAGCGAGCTCGGCGTTCTGCATCGGATGATGCGTGTGTGTTTGTGTGTCGGTCGGTGTGTGCAGTCGTCGGGTGTGAGAGAGCGCTCGCTTGCATCACTACTATTGCTGGCTATGGTCCGAGTGAGATACATAGCATGCCTTCGTTGTACTAGTATTCGCAGACCGTATTTGACTCGCTTGTAGCTAGGAGTGGTGGTCAAACCCTGCGAACACGTATCTACGATGATTCACGGTCAATGGAATCTATTCATGACACTATGATACTATTTACGGCACTCTCAACTCAATATGATGCATATTATGCATCCTGAAGAGACAGTGAACCCACTGACCAACTCAAACGCTTGTAAGAGCGCCGAGCTGCATTGTAGTGACCGTCGATCGACAAGCTATTCATTGCGAGACAATCACGACGCCCGCCATTCGTCGCTATGTTGTCCCTGAGAGCGCAGGAGTCATTCACGTAGCTTCCTTATTCGATTGCTTGATCGACAGCAGCTCTGGTCCATAGCACTAGCATAGGCGAAGCTCAAGTAGCATGAGTAGACCAAGTGTGAGTGAGCGCGATGGCCAGCCCGGCGCCAAGTACAAGTAGAGTACGTAGAGCAGCCGCGGGTGTCGGCTGCGAACTCCTAGAGCACTCGCAACGGTGTAGGCTGGTACGAGGAGGTGGAAGCGCACGCTTACAAGCATCACGATGGCAGAAGCAGTGTGGGATACACGAGGTTCACATGAGAATAGGTTCAAGTAAGCTTAGATGGTCGTCATGCCAATGTGGTATCGCATCGACGCAGTAGGACGCTCACTGTGGCGCTACGTGCACGACGACCTTGCCGCGCGAGCGCTGGCTCTTGACGCGGGTCAGTCCTGCAAGGACGTCATCGAACGCATGCACTGAGTCGATCACAGCGCGGATCTGGCCGGCTTCGATCCAGGCCGTGAGTGCCTCCAAGTCTTTGCCCGACGCCTCGACCATCATGTGCTTGAAGCTCGCGCCAATAGGCGACGCGACCGGTTCGGTCACAGGCAGAATCGTCACGTAACGGCCAGCGCCGTCGCGCTTGAGCACCTTCTGCGCATCAGTGTTCCACGCCTCGGGTTCCATGCCGCAGTCGTAGATCACGTCCACCGAGTGCGCCGGCAGCACGTCCGCCCACTTCTCCTTCGTGTAGTCGATCACCTCGTCTGCGCCGAGCGACTTGACAAAGTCCGCGTTGCGGAAGCTCGTGGTCGTGATCACGTGCGCGCCGAGCGCCTTGGCGATCTGCACGGCGAAGATGCCGGTGCCGCCGCTGCCGCCGAGAATGAGCACGCGCTCGCCACGCTGCACCTTGGTGTATCGGTTGAGCGCCTGGTAGCTCGTGAGCGCCGCAAGTGGCACGGCGGCGGCTTCGTCAAAGCTCAGTCGCGACGGCTTCGCAGCGACAAACTGCTCGTCAGCGACGAGGTACTCGCCAACCGTGCCAAAGTTCGTGAACGGCGTCATCAAGAACACGGCATCGCCGAGCTTGAAGTTCTTGACGTCCGCGCCGAGCTCGACGACTGTACCGGCGGCGTCAAAGCCGACGCGGAACGGCGCAGATTCTGTCGGAGCCACGGGGATGATCTCCTTGCCGTGCTCGATGAGCTTCCAGTCGACGGGGTTGAGCGCTGCGCTCACGACCTTGGCATCTAGTGCGTTTGAGTCGTCGAACTTGGCGATGAATGCGCGAGTTGTTTTCACGTCAACTGGGTTGGATACGAAATCAAATGTGACACGCTGAGGCGACTGCTTCACGTTCTAGAACACCGCGCACATGCACCAAGTTCTCGCTGTGACTTCTCCTCCTGTGTTTGGAAGGATCGTCATCGATGCTCGTATTCAGCTGTTGTAGACTCGAACGTACGTTAGCGCGTCATGTGCTGAGGATCGTCTTGGGACATCCACTGCCGTGCTCCAATCACGAGGCTAGCGTAGGTGTTGTGGCAATGTAAACACGTGACCAACAGGAACAACGAGAGCGAGTGATCCAAAACTCGAGCTGGCGACGAGTAGACTTCCGTCATCGGGCCAGCGAGATACTACATGAGGGACGCGTCTACATGAGGCACGCTCTCGCGCAGTCGCGACAGCAACTGTCGGTTGTCGGTCGCCGCTGCGGCGCTTCAGAAGCAACTGACTGACCCACTCGACTTTTCATTCGACTCCCTCATTCGCCAAGTTTCCACCAGCAAGCCACACGACACTCCAGCACGCACGCTCGACAGCTCACCACCATGGCGCTCCAGCACGACATCCCAACCACGTTCCAGTCGTACCTCTACACGAGCTACGGCGCCACCGAGACCGAGCTCAAACTGCGCCGCGACTTGCCGCAGCCTGCGCTCGGCGCAAACCAGGTGCGCATCAAGGTCGTGAGCGCAGCGCTCAACCCCGTCGACTGGAAGCTCATCGAGCACGGCAAGGAGATCATCCCCGTGGCTCCGACAGAATCTGCGCCGTTCCGCGTCGGCTTTGACGCCGCCGGTACAGTCGTCGAGCTCGGCGCGGACGTCAAGAACTTCAAGCTCGGCGATGCCGTGTTCTTGATGACGCCGTTCACGAACTTTGGCACGGTTGGCGAGTACCTCGTCGCTGACGAGCAGTTTGTCGCTGCGAAGCCGTCGCGACTGAGCTTTGACGAAGCCGCCGCCGTGCCACTTGCGGCGCTCACGAGCTACCAGGCGCTCAACCGATACACCAAGGTGCAGCGTGGCGAGCGCGTGCTCATTCTCGGCGGCAGCGGCGGCACCGGCATCTTCGCCGTGCAGATCGCCAAGGCGCTCGGCGCGCACGTGATCACGACCACGAGCTTCCGCAACGCGGACTTTGTCAAGTCGCTCGGCGCAGACGAGGTGATCGACTACACGAAGGAGAAGTGGGCGGACGTGCTGCCGGCGCACTCGGTGGACGTGATCTACGACTGCGGCATGGAACCCGAGGCGTGGAACACTGATGCGCAGAAGGTGCTCAAGCGCGACGGCGCTGGCCGTTACGTGACGATTCTGCCTGTGACCGAACCGGTCGCGTCGCCTATTGGCGCGAGCTTCAAGCACATGATGGTCGAGGCGTCGGGCAAAGACTTGGAGGCACTCACGGCCTGGATCGAAGCCGGCCAGATCCGCGCTGTGATCGACTCAGTGCATGCGTTCGATGACGTCCTTGCAGGACTGACCCGCGTCAAGAGCCAGCGCTCGCGCGGCAAGGTCGTCGTGCACGTAGCGCCACAGTGAGCGTCCTACTGCGTCGATGCGATACCACATTGGCATGACGACCATCTAAGCTTACTTGAACCTATTCTCATGTGAACCTCGTGTATCCCACACTGCTTCTGCCATCGTGATGCTTGTAAGCGTGCGCTTCCACCTCCTCGTACCAGCCTACACCGTTGCGAGTGCTCTAGGAGTTCGCAGCCGACACCCGCGGCTGCTCTACGTACTCTACTTGTACTTGGCGCCGGGCTGGCCATCGCGCTCACTCACACTTGGTCTACTCATGCTACTTGAGCTTCGCCTATGCTAGTGCTATGGACCAGAGCTGCTGTCGATCAAGCAATCGAATAAGGAAGCTACGTGAATGACTCCTGCGCTCTCAGGGACAACATAGCGACGAATGGCGGGCGTCGTGATTGTCTCGCAATGAATAGCTTGTCGATCGACGGTCACTACAATGCAGCTCGGCGCTCTTACAAGCGTTTGAGTTGGTCAGTGGGTTCACTGTCTCTTCAGGATGCATAATATGCATCATATTGAGTTGAGAGTGCCGTAAATAGTATCATAGTGTCATGAATAGATTCCATTGACCGTGAATCATCGTAGATACGTGTTCGCAGGGTTTGACCACCACTCCTAGCTACAAGCGAGTCAAATACGGTCTGCGAATACTAGTACAACGAAGGCATGCTATGTATCTCACTCGGACCATAGCCAGCAATAGTAGTGATGCAAGCGAGCGCTCTCTCACACCCGACGACTGCACACACCGACCGACACACAAACACACACGCATCATCCGATGCAGAACGCCGAGCTCGCTTCGACAAGCTTCGTTTGTTCCCATGCAAAACACCGCCTTGCTTCGTTTGCGTAGTCGCCAGCTGACCCACACTCTGCTGCGAGCCGTCACTCTGTAGGCACAATCAGCTCGGATTTTGACTACATGCATTGCAGCCATGACTTGCATTTGTCTGGTCGTGCGACAAAGACAGACCCACAGACAGATCCACACATGATCGCAGCAACTCGGTCTGTGATGACGGATCACGGAGCAAACAGCAACAGCAGAGCAACAGCAGGAGCGGCGGCCTGGTGCAGAGCGCATCAGCACACTGGGTCTGCTGCTGCTGCTGCGAGAAGCAGCATAGCTCGCACTCAACCGCGCATTGTTCAAAGCGACACCAAGCCCACAAGCTGACCTGATCAACCAACTACCCACCCACGCATCTGATGTACTAGCAAACCAACTGCGCATCGACTCGACTCGACCATGACTACATCGGCTGCATCCATGACCTCGCTCGCGCTCCCCGACACGTTCCGCGCCTACGTCTTTGAGAGCTACGGCGACGCGCTGCGCGAGATCAAGCTCCGCGAGCACGTCCCGCAGACGCCGCTGGCACCACACGAGGTGCGCATCAAGGTGCACGCCGCAGCGCTCAACCCGATCGACTACAAGATCGTCGAGCTCGGGCAGCTCTTCTTTCCGAGTCCTCCGAGCACCGAGCATCCGTTCCGTCTCGGCTTTGATGTCGCTGGCACGCTCGTCGAAGTCGGTGCAGACGTCGTGCGCGAAGACCTCCACGTCGGCGATGCGGTCTTCGCCATGGCATACTTTGGCGCTACGGGGACGTTCGCCGAGTACGTCACGCTCGATGCGCGCTTCGTGGCACGCAAGCCGGCGCGACTGAGCTTTGACCTCACAGCAGGGCTCCCGCTCGCGGGACAGACGAGCTACCAGGCGCTCACGCGGTACGGCAAGCTCAAAGCGGGCGACCGCGTGCTCATTCTCGGCGGCAGCAGCGGCACAGGCACGCTCGCAGTGCAGATCGCCAAGGCGCTCGGCGCAGCGTTCGTCGCCGCCACGACCAGCACGCGCAACGTCGAGCTCGTGCGGTCGCTCGGCGCGGACCAAGTGATTGACTACACGAAAGAGAAGTGGTCGGACGTGCTCGCGCCGCACTCGATCGACCTCATCTACGACTGCGGCGTGGAGCCGACTGCGTGGCACGACGTCGCGCAGACGGTGCTCAAGCGCGACACTGGCGTCTTCGTCACGATCGAGCCGCGCCTGACGCCGAGCGAGTCGCCCATTGGCGCCACGCTCCACGCAATCAGGACGGACCCGAACGCGGCAGACCTGGCTGCGCTCGCAGCGCTCGTCGACGCTGGCCAGCTCGTCGTGCCAGTCGACTCGGTCCACCGCTTCGAGCGCCTGCTCGACGCCGTGGTGGTGCAAAAGTCCAACCGCGCGCGCGGCAAGATCATCGTTCAAGTACTGGCGCCAGCAACAGCAAAGGCGAGCGACGCTGACGCCGAGACACCGAGTCCGTAGAGTGGCAGCACTCGCATGTGTTGTGTGTTGTGTAGTACGACGCTCCGTGCCTCGTCGACACGCCCAGAGCGCTGCTCCTGAGCTACTGAGCTGCTGACTGCTGACTGCTGACTGCTGACTGCTGACTGCTACTACGTACGACTACTCGGATGCCAACCACAATGCAACACGTTCCATCCGTGCTCCTGTCTATCCATCCACGCCTCTTGGCACCTACCCACTCAGTCATACTCAGTCATAGCAGTCCTACAGACGAGCGAGCGAGAGCACTCGGCACCCGATACAGCCCACAGACGCTCTCTCTACTCGCAAACGACCTGCAGCACGACTTTGCCGCGCGCGCGGTTCGTCTGGATCTGCCGGATCGCGTCCAAGAGCGCGTCGAACGCAAAGACAGAGTCGATGACCGCCACGAGCTGCTCTGAGGCAATGAGCTCCGACACCTTTGCCAGGTCGTTGCCAGACGCTTTCGTCATGATCTGGTGGTACGTCGCGTGGATCGGCGACTCGATTGGCGCCGCGAGACCACCGATCGTGACAAAGACGCCGGTGTCGCGCTTGAGCACCTTCTGCGCATCAGTGTTCCACGCCTCGGGTTCCATGCCGCAGTCGTAGATCACGTCCACCGAGTGCGCCGGCAGCACGTCCGCCCACTTCTCCTTCGTGTAGTCGATCACCTCGTCTGCGCCGAGCGACTTGACAAAGTCCGCGTTGCGGAAGCTCGTGGTCGTGATCACGTGCGCGCCGAGCGCCTTGGCGATCTGCACGGCGAAGATGCCGGTGCCGCCGCTGCCGCCGAGAATGAGCACGCGCTCGCCACGCTGCACCTTGGTGTATCGGTTTGAGCGCCTGGTAGCTCGTGAGCGCCGCAAGTGGCACGGCGGCGGCTTCGTCAAAGCTCAGTCGCGACGGCTTCGCAGCGACAAACTGCTCGTCCAGCGCAATGTACTCGGCGAACGTGCCGAAGCCGTCGGGCGAGGCCATGCCGTAGACAGCGTCGCCGACGCGGAACTTGGTCACACCCGAGCCGACCTCGACGATCGTGCCGGCAAAGTCAAAGCCGATCGGGAACGGCGGCTCGAGCGGATGCGCCTTGAAGAAGCGGTCGGCGATCGTCACGATCTTGTAGTCGGCGGGATTGAGCGCTGCGCTGTGGATGCGCACGCGCACGAACGTCGGCGCTGCGAGTGGCACGTGCGCAATGCCGCTGTCGAACGAGAGCTGCTCGAGCGCATTGCCTTGCTGGGTGTAGCGATACGCGCGGTACGTGTCTGGCAGAGTTGGTGACGCCATTGGTTTGCAAGTGTTGAAAGTGTCGATATGCCTGGGGACTGAGAGCTGCCGTGTCGACTTGACTGTGTGGACTTGGACGACGACAACGACGCGAGTTGAAAAGTGAGCTGAAGCGCGCGTGCTGCTGTTGGTGCGCTCAAGTGCATGCGGCGCGATACGCAGTGCAATTGGATCGGATGCGTCGACTCGGGGCAGCTACATCATCACCATCGCCATCAGCGCAACAGAGCAGCAGAGGCGGATTTGCAGCATGTCCATGCATGTCGTGAGAGCGCTCAAGCGTTGTCGCGTGATGGCTTGATGATCCCGTGTCACGGGTGTGTGGAGCATACGAAACTCAAGTCGATGTAGAGTATACAAATACGCCTTGCTACTTGGTCCGACTCTCTTACGTGGTTTTTGTATGCTGGGTGCATCAAAACGATAGCCGAGCATTGGCTCGATTGACGTGTTTTGAAAGCTCAGGTCAGGTGCGTTGTATGGAAAACCAAGACCATAAAGAACACGACTCAAGCACAAAACCGGTATTTTGGCACTGTACCCGATACGTGTCGGTAGTTTATTGAAGTTGATAACAGTACTTTTCAATACAAAAAGAAGTGCGGAAATACAGTCGTTCACTTCAATAACTACGCCGTCGTTTGGAGCTACCATAAATTGTCTTGGTTTTGTCATACGAAAGAACACGCAAACAGATTCCGGCACTTCATACAATACAAGAGACTCGAGTCGAAAGGGGTTCTTACTCCACCCAAATCAGGACGTGAATCCAATCGATCAGTTGAAATCATACCGAGAGAATGAGGAAATCATCCCAGATGATACTTCTCTTTTATCACTATCACAACGATTCGGTAAATGGTCGGCATAAAACACCCAAGTGTGCTTTGCTTGTCATGATTCCCGAGCTCTTGCCACTTGTGCTTTTGCTGCTGCTGCTGCTGCTGCTGAGGAAACAACGAACGAAGCCTCCGACGCTGACTTGCTCCGTGGGACCTCGTGCGGCTCGACATGACTGCTGACACTACCACGGCCGCCGCGCGCGACATCGCTGCTGCTACAACTGAGCAGCCTCGCGACGCTGGCGCACACACACCCCCAGTCGACTCGCTCGATGCACACGCTGTCGATGCGGGCAGAACCATCGAGAGCAACGGCGATGACGACGATGACGAAGACGACGACGACGATGAGAGCGATGACGACGCCAACGACCCGCGACGACGAGAAGCCGCCAAAGCGGCGCCTCTTGCTCGCAGCCTATCGTGGCGAGCTGGAGACTCTCCGAGCGCTCCTGCAGCGCGGCGGACGCCACTCCGTGCACAAAGAAAGGCTCGGACGCACAGCGCTGTCGTTTGCCGCGTCGTCTGGCAGTGCCGCGTGCGTTGTCGAGCTGCTACGACGCGGCGCTGCAGTCGACGCCCCCAGTCGAATCGGGAAGACGCCGCTCGCGTTGCCACAAGCGCTGCAGTCGCCGCTGAGCTGATCAAGCACGGCGCAGTCGTGGACGCGCCAGACAAAGACGAGTGCACGCCACTGCGCCACGCATCGGATGCGAATCGCGTCGACGTCGTCCGCGAGCTGCTCCGACACGGCGCGGCGCCAGATGCGCAAGACGGCACAACGCGCGCGCCGCTGTATCTCTCGGCTGTTTGGAACTTCCCGGACGTCGTCCAAGCGCTGCTCGCTCATGGCGCAGACCCGAACAAGACGCTCCAGTTTGGCAAGACGATCTTGATCGAGGTCGCTAACCGTGGTCACGTCGACGTCGCGTCGCTGCTTCTCGAGTACGGCGCAGCAGTCGATACGCGAGCAGACAACAAGAACACGGCGCTGTCACTCGCAGTCGAGAAGCACCACACTCGACTGGTGGAGCTGCTGCTGCAGCACGGCCGACATTGAAGGCCGCGACAGCTTTGACGCAACGCCGCTGTCGCAAGCCGCGTCGTCTGGCTTTGCTGACATCGTCGCGCTGCTGCTCGATCGCGGCGCAGTGGTGGATGCGCGCAACATGTTTGCAGAGACGCCGCTCATCTGCGCAGCGCAGCAAGGCCACGCAGACGTCGTGGTCGAGCTTCTTCGGCACGGTGCGCGCGCTGATGTGCGGCAGTACATGGGCGGGAACGCAATGACGCGCGGCGACGTGTGGCCGCGTGAGTGTCATCGCCGTATTGGTCAAGCACGGCGTGTCCGTCGACATCGAGGACCACTCTGGACGCACGCCGCTGTCGTTTGCTGCCGAGTTTGGGAATCTTGACGCCGCGACAGAGCTGCTCAAGAACGGCGCAGACGCCAATGCTCGCGACATGCGTGACAGAACGCACTGATGTACGCTGCGACCAAGTGTTCGAGCGCGAGCGTTGCCGCCGAGCTGATCAAGTACGGCGCCGACGTGAACAGCAGCGATGCGTACGGCCGTACGGCGCTGATGGAAGCGCCGCAGTCGTGGGGAAGCGCGGACACGCACGACCTGCTGCTCGCGAGCGGCGCAGTCTTTGACGCAAAGGACAAGGACGGCAAGACGGCGCTGCTATGCGCTGCTCGGAGAGGCTGCCTCGGGATCGTACAGACGCTCATTGGCCTCGGCGCTGACGTGACGGAGCGCGACGTCGACGGTCGGTCGCCGCTGTCGCACGCAGCGAACTTTGGCACCGTCGCGGTCGTGAGCGAGCTGATCGAGCACGGCGCAGTCGTGAACGAGCGAGACAACAAAGGGAAGACGCCGCTGCGGCACACGATGTTCATGGGCAAGACCGACATCACGAAGGCGCTGCTGGAGCACAGCGCGTTCGCCTCGCGCACACACTCGAAAGAGACGCTTGACTGCTTCGTTGCGGCCGTGACGGGGAACCTGGACACGCTCCAGACGCTCGTCAGCAACGGCGTCGCAGTCGACACGACGACGGACGACGGACGCACGCTGCTCATGTTCGCGTCCGAGTTTCGTCGGTCCGACATTGTGGAGTTCCTCCTCGAGCGCGGCGCGGCGGTGAACGTCAAGGCAAAGTCGCGTCGGTCGCAGCGAGAGGGACACGGCGCTCTTGCTCGCAGCGCTGAGCAAATCGCCGAAGATCGTCGAGCTGCTGCTGGGCGCTGGCGCACGCGTGAACGTCTGGAGCGACGAAGGCGCTGGCGAGACGCCACTTGTTGCCGCAGCGCGTCACGGCTACTTTCGCTGGGTGCCGCAGTTCATGGCGCGTGGCGGTGCCATTCGCATGAATGACGTGGGCGAGAACGAGTACCCGCTCGTGCCTGGGACGCTCGCAGCGATGCGACGGATGAGCGCGAGAGACAGCGGCATGGGTTCGAGTTTGCGCCACTGTGCACGCACGTCGTGGAGCGGCTCGACAGCGTCTGCGCGCGTCTGCAGGAGCAAGACCAACAGCAGCAGTCGCAAGAGACGCTCGTGGCGTTTGCCGAGCTCATTGCGCGCGTGTGTCGGCTCCTGTTTGACATCCGCAAGCGCCAGCGCGTGCTCGAGCGCTTCACTGCGACGCGGTCGGTCCTGAGCGCGCTCGAGCGCTTCCACAACGAGATCGACGGCTTTGAGCGAATGCTCAGTCACGGAGCACTGCGGTCAACGACGAGCAATGACGATGACAAGAGTGACCGCAACTGGCACGTGCGCTGGACGACCGACGAGGCGCAGCTGCTGACGGTCTTGGAGCAGGCGCTCGTCTCGGACGATGCACTTCTGGACCGACTCGTGACAAGCAAAGAGCAGCGAGACGCCGCGCATCTGCTCCAGTTCGAGCTCGCAGCGCACGCTCAGGACATGAGCGCAGACGCGATCGCAGCGTACGAGCGCGTGCTCGGCCGCTTTGTGCGCGCGAGCGGCCTCGACGCGGCGCCAGTGCTGCCTGCGTGGTTCGTCTCGCGCACGGACGTGACGTTCTACAAGTGGAACGTCGTGCGCAAGGGCGAAGGGTACCTCCACACGTACTACGAAGGCGAGTGGCAGCACACGTGCGTGACGGTCGAAGAAGGCGACTTTGCGCAGTTCGAGCGCGACGCGACGCAGTGGTTCGCGCTGCGCCATCCGCACGTCGCGACGCTCTTTGGCGCATGCTCAACCGGGTACCGCAAGCTCTTTGTGCTCGAGCGCATGGCTGGCGAGCGCTACTTGGGCAACTACCTCGCGCACAGCTCAGCGACGAGCGACTCGCGTGTCGCCGGCTTGGACCACGCAGCGCAGCGCGCGCACTCGCGTGGCCGTGTCTCCTCGGCGCAGCGCGCGGGCTGCAGTACCTCCACAGTCAAGGCGTGATCCACGGCGATCTCCGGAGCGAGAACATCCTCGTCGGCCCTGACGGACACGTGAAGCTGCGTGGTCTGCGGCTCCTCACGCACCACCGCGCCGGTCGCGAGCGGAGCTGGGCGTACTGGGCGTCGCCCGAGACTGCGCGCGACAAGACGACGATGTCGACCAAGTCCGACGTCTTTTGCGCTCGGTATGTGCATCTGGGAGGCGCTGATGCGCAACGCTCCGG